>VSDK01004639.1:65901-115281 GCA_009767595.1 Symbiodinium kawagutii | reverse complement strand
AGGGGCAGCAGCAGCAGCAGCAGCAGCAGCACTACCTGGGCACGCAATTGACAGAGATGGCATGGTACCACAGCGTGTGCCTTTTGTGTTTCTTTTTGCCTCTACTTTTTTTGAATGTAGGCAAAGTTTCAAAACCACTGGTGGTTTTTGTTTTCAATGTGTGTGGTTTCAATGTGGGGCCATTGGCAAAGTGACAAGAGGGTGGTTTGATCCGTAGGCCGTACTGTCAGTCGTTCCTGTCTAGGAGCCAATAAGACTACACTGATAAAATGTGGGTCCGTGGAGGGGTTCCCCGATCATCACAGAGTTATGTTGTTCTAGTCCCAAAAATATATGTTGTTTCTGTTTGAAACATTGCAAAGACTTGGAAGATGGGCCACAAGCATGTATGATTCCAAAGCACAAGTGCTGGAAAGGCTCACCCAACTTCCGCCAGTAAAGAAAGGATGTAACAAGACAGGGACAAGCCCTCATAGCCAGTTCCAGGTGCCCCAAATCGGCCAAGCAACTGGTGTCTTCAGAGCTGGTGTCTCTTGTTGCTACCAGCATCACAATATTGGGAGTAACAACAACGAATCCCATTCTTATTATGATGACTGCAATGATTCCAAGTAACGATGAATCCTCATCTTGGTGCTGATTGTAGTGATCCCAATGAATCAAGTGGCGCTCTGCCGAATGGTTTCGCCATTGGCATCACCGATCCATAGGGCCTATTGGAATGCAGGGATGTCTATTGAGATGACATGTCAGGCTTTAAGGTTCAGCTCTACGATGGACATGCGGAGAATGCTGCTGTCAAAGTGGGCGGGAACATTGCACTCATAGGAGTAACGCTCCGTGGACAGAATCCTGCAGCCTGCCCGAATAGTTCGGGCATTATCGCCATTCTTTGACCCAGGAGCATCTGATGGCAATTCAACAGTGTTTGGTCCGATGTGCTTAGTGGTGATGCACAGGCGACATGTGAATCTCTTGTGTTTTTGAGATCGGCCTGGTACTGTTTCGATCCGTACTTTTGGCATGGAGATTCCCCGAGGTGTGGGGCTAGAAAGGTGATGAAATGTTGTTGCCGCAGCTGTGTTTGTGGAAATGGAATGTAGTGAGTTATGCATACGCAGTTTCGGTGATTGCGTGGTTGGTTATCAGAACAATTGTGCTGTTGTGCTTTGCCTTTTAGCGCAGTTAGTCACTATGCAATTGCTGGACGCTCCGCTGGTAGTAACAGAATACTGGCATTCAATAGGGAATTGGTCAAAATGATTAACCCCCAATTTTTGTTGACTATTTATGATGGAAATCTCGAGAAACCCAGGTTTTTTGGCGTACCCAATGGCTTGACCCACAAGCGTGGCGATGTCGATCAATCATCTCCCTGAGGTTCTGAGGCTGCACTGGCCGCTGTGGAGGTGCCACAGCAACAAGGGGCGAGTGGGAGACAATAAGCAGCAGCGTCATTGGAGGGTTAGTAGACTGCTGATGGTCAGTTCAGTTAGTTCAGTTAGTTGATAACTTAAGTTATAACCATCAGCAGCTAGGGAAGATTAGTATCAACAAGCAGCAGCTAAGGAGGGTTTATAACTTGGGGATGGTCAGTTGAGTTAGGGATTCAACGCCATGAACCCTCTTAACTCACCATAGTGGACAAGTAATGATTGATGGATTGTTGACCATAGTGAGTCAAGTGATCTTATCACGCATCAATTAACCATAGTTCTCAAGGATTACCCATAATTTGATACTGATGGTAATTGATGTATAATTCCATTGGTTTGTGATTGTTCTGATAGTGGATATGATAATTGTTTTGGGATACAGTTGGTTGGTTCATCATAGTCAATTATGATTGGGGGGCTATACCATCACAAAAAGAATAACTTAAGAATTATCGTTCCAATGGATAATCGTGCATATCAACGAATTGTTGATGAAATAAGAGTTGATCATTGAATGACATTAGATGATAGTTGATTCAAAAGTGTTTGGTTGTGCGCCAAAAGGATTTATGACTATGGTTGGTTGCATGACCTATGAGCCACAAAATATACCAAATAGGTAGTACTGACAGTATCCTCTATCATGAACAACTGTCAATAGCCAAATCATCAGTACTGGGCTCATGATAGAGGATACTAGCCACCAATCCTGAAGAGGCCTCAATTAGAGGGCCTTGCAGGCAGGTCCACCACCTAGCACAAACTCGACCGTTGTGACGCTGGAACTACTCCCTTTATTGCTGTAACCGCACTTGTTTTGCAGCACATTTGTGCGTAGGGACATGGAGTGATTGAGAAATTGTTGTGAGGAATCAGACTTGAAAAAGTCGCCGGACCTCGCCACCATGGCACGCGTCGCTGCCTTCTCCGGCGAGAACTTGCGGATCTTTACCGCAAGCAGCCCCGGCGCCAAAATGCACACCGTGGTGCCCGACTTCCTGCTGCACCTGCAGATCGGCTTGGCGGTGCTCCTTCACCTGGTGGACCTGGTTGCCAGGTATGGAGTATGGACTCGCCCACTGCGGGACTGGCTGGCCTCTACCTTGGATTCATGGAGCTGGCTGGAGCGATCTTGTGCCGCGACAACCACTTCCTCGACAATGGCCGAGTGGACGATGCAGACCGTGCCGGTTTCCAGCAGCAACATGCACTGCTAGTGACTGAAGTTACTCAGTGGTGCCGGGAAGTCTCAGGTTGGGCGACCGTGGTGGACCGGCATCTCCGGTGTAAGTTCGACCGCCTCATGAACAACATCGCCTCTTCGCTCGAGATTGCCATGGTAGCGCGTCTCTGCAAGCACTGTAATCTAGAGAGAGCAACATGTCGTATGAAAATATGTTTCAATGGATGTGATTTGGGGGTGCTGTCACTGGAAACAAGAATGGGCAACCAACGATTGGCTCGAACAGGCTGCAAAGACAAGATCAATCTTGAAGAGGCAAAAAGTTCAAAGTCAAATGATGGTTGGACACAACTAGCAAAAAATTAGAACATGATTTGAGACTGAAGAATAGTGGCACAGCGTTGGTACAAAACCCTGTTTTTTGACTTGTTCAAACACGTAATGCAGGAGCAGAACGCGAACGTATTGCTTTCCTGCACACAAACACATGTGGTTGTGTGCCACCACATGAAGGATACCCTTTGCATCGTAATTACAATCACTTGTTTCTGCGTATCTTAGTATCAGTGCTTGCGTAAGGGACTTACACTCTTGTTTGCGTGTCATACCAATGCTTGTTGTAAGGATATTACTCTGTTGTAAGGATAGTGTTACCCTGTTGTTGTTGGATATTACCCCGTTGTAAGGATATCATTAACCATTGTTTTCCCTATAATTGTTGGTTATTTTATCCCTCATTATTGGTTGGTTAATATTCAGCCATAGCCATATTACTCTGTTGTTTGTGTGTTTGTAATACCTTTTGTGGCTATGGGTCAGTTCACCCTGTACCCCTGGTTCCCATCATGAACCAGGCTGTTTCCCCTATAGCTTTGTTGCTTAATATTGTTGGTTAACTGCTTGACCCATAGCCACATCAGCACAGGAGGCAACTGCTGAGTGATCTCTGGTCACCTCGCCTTGCAGGTCACTGCCGCGGAGGACGACGAAAATTTGGCGCCTCTGGCGGTGCGGTGCCCCATGGCTGACTCGTTACGGTCGAACCAGCCACGGCCTGGTGGATTGCAGTGAAATGTTTGTTGATTAGTATGGCTATACTATTGCTAGTATAGTTTCTTTCGTATTTGGAGAGTGAATTACTTTTACTACATGGTCTGTAAGAGCTTCGCAACATTTCTACAAGGTCGGGCCTCCTAGTTCGCCAAGTTATAACTAGGGTAACTACCAACTAAATAGATAGAACTATGATTAAAAGGCAACCAACTTAGAACAAGGGGGGCCCACCTTGTATTTGCTACAGTATCCTTGCAGTGTTGTTCACCTTTGTTGTTCCTTCAGATCCCATGTTAACTCCTGGCAGTCTCACCGAGGATGCGCTCTTCTTCTTGGGGCTGGATCTGGAAGAGGCCATGGGGAATCCAGCAACATCCTGATGGCAGCGGGACATTTGCTGTCATCACTGGTGCACAATCGCTACTGGTTGCTGTGACCATTTTGGCGGTTGATTGTTGCATCATGTGGGACTGCTGGTGAAGCAGAATTTGCCCATCGACAACCATCAAACAGGACAACAGTTCTTTGCTCAACAGAAGCGGTTTGGTTCTTGGGTGTGGCACCTTGGATCAGTGCCAGGTGTGGCAGAAAATGCTGGTGATCCAAGTCATATTGATCCGCCTATCATCTCGTGGCTCCAAGTGAACACAAGAAATGTCGATGATACCTTAGTGATAGCAGCAACTGGCATACGAACTGCCCATGATACAGGTGCCCAAATGGTAAATGATCATCAATGGAATGTGTTCCATGCACCAGTGGCAAGAAATTGTTGGACCATGATGGCTATGCGGACACAAGGTATGTCAGCACATCTCGCCCGCAAATTTGCACATGTTCTAGAGATCGAAACCTTTCGCATGTGATCAGCAAAGATGATTGCAATCAACCGTTCGCAGCACAATCCTTTGGTTTTCTTGGCTGCTGTCAATACATGCCATTATAATGACTATTGATTATTCGCGGTCAGTAATCAATAGAAACATTGATCGTTGTCAATCACCATCAGTCGTGACATGAGCCACCATTACTCACCGTTGCTACTTATTTTCATCAATTCGTGATAAATCACCATAAATCTTACCATTTCCCATCATAATCACATATGTGATCACCATTAATCACCAATAAATCTCACTATTCCCCGCTATCATTATCGCACGTTTGACCTATTATAATTCATGAATCAAAAATCATCTCATCTCATCATTTCCATATGATTCATCAATCATTAGCAACTCACCATTACCCCATTATTCGAAATTCATCAATCAAAAAAAACTATGATTCATTTCCCCATGATTCATTATTCGAAATCATCTCACCATGACCCCATGACAAAAATGATGGTGAATAATTCTCCCATTATTCATGGTGAACAATTCATTAGTCAAAAATAATCTCACCATTAGCCCACGACACACCACATACCACGGGCTCTGCAATCCTCCCGCGAAGCGGCTTCAGGCCCGAGAGTTGGTCGTCGAGACAGCGTCGGGGTGCACGGTGAAGTCCCCGCGATTGGTTGGTGATATCTTGAGTGAAAGCGGTTAATGAGCTGATTTTTATGGTGAAAGTGGTCAATTAGCTGATTTTTATGGTTGGTAATGGTTGATAATGGTGGTTGATGGTAGATAGGGGTGGTTGGTAATGGTTAATTTTGGATACTAAATGCGGTGATCAACCGTTGCCAACCACCACTCTAGGAAAGGAGATGATTTTAAGCCACCATTAAAGCGGTGGTTAATGAGTGGACCCTATGTAGTAATGAGTGGTGGTGGTGGTTGAATGAGGGCGGTTAATGAGCTGATTCCAATGGTGGTTGGTGGTTGATTATGGATGCTAAATGTGGCTACCAATAGTATGGAGCAATGACATGTGAAGCAATGGTCGTTGATGGTAGACAATGGTGGTTGTTAATGACCTGCTACATACACAACTATGTTGATATGTGCATTCTGTGGGTATACAATAGGAAGAAGTGAGGGACCCCACGACGAACACAAGCATCCCACAGCTTCTAGAAAACATCCTACGGTTTGTACCAAAATTCAGTACACGACTAGACACGAAGAAATAGGACGTGATTCTGCGCGGTGTTTTTTATTTGCTTTTTTCTTTCTCTCTGTGGCTTTCTCTGTCTCTCTCCCTCTCTCTCTCTCTCTCTCTATCTCTCTCTCTCTCTCTCACCATGTCTCTCCTTTCTCTGTCACCATGTCTCTCTCTGTCTCTGTCTCTCTTTCTCTTCCTTTCGCTCTCTTTCTTCTTGCCGATTCTTTTCCATCCACAGCTATTGGGCCTTGGGTTGAGGGTTTCATGATGCTTATCTTAACCGCACAGGCGACGAGATGGGCAACCAGCAGATATGTCTGTTCAAGAGAGGCAGAAAGTGTTGGACGCAGCAGAAGCTGTGGCGTCCAATGGCGTTAAAGTGACGGCGTCAGCTGTGGCTTGTGGCTGTAGAGGCATCAGTGGACTTTGCTGCCCCAGCGAAGGCCATCTGTGAGATTTTGAGACAAAAGAAAACTTTGGGTCAGTCGACGTAGGCAGTGAAAGAGAGCGTTGCCTCCTTTGCTGAGTCTATCCAAAGATGGACAACACCCGAAAGCAGGTAACTGCGGTTGAAGCGCGTTGTGGCGACGGAGCAAGACGGGCATGTTGGAAAAGGTGCTGGAGCTGGCTGCAGAATTAGAAGTTAGTTTGAAAATAGCCGTCGATTTTTAGTAAAACCGCCAGCATTATTTGGAACGTAAAACACTTTTTTGCATCCATCTGGACATGACAAACCATTGCGCTTGAACCTTCGAACCATGCTCTACAAGTACTATGCCGCTTCCAGTATTAGCAACGCCTAGGCCATAAGTGTTGCCAGCTTGGGCGGCCAACCATTAGCATTTCGGCGCTTTTCCGCCTGTCAGCTTTTTACTAACAAGGCGCTGAACACCGGACATGGGAACGATTATTGCATTTCTTCTGCAGCATTTCTCCTTCGTGAAGGATCCGCGGGAAAATGGATCACATGCCAACGGAAGACGGATCCCAGGACAAAATCATAGCTGCCAGGAACCTTTCACAACCCCTGTCTGAAACCATTCTTAATCGATTTGGGCCAGGTGCAAAATGAGGCCTGTCATGCTATTTCGCCTAAAGGTGGCGATTTTTTCTTTGGATGTTGTTTTTTCATTCGTCGCCTTTGTGTGGTTTTTTTTTTTCGCCGGATGCCTGCCCTCTCATATAATAGGGGTTAGTGATATATTTGCATATGCGCACGGTCCGAGATACTTGCAGATTGCATTTGCGAATATTGCATGCGTTTGATTCTGCATAAACCAAACAATACATATAGTTCAACTAGTTGACTTCTGCTGTATTATTAGCTATTTACTGTAAAACATTGCATTTCCATTTCAATGTCAACCTCATCCAGAATTTGTTTGACCATTTTTTGCACAGATTTCTGGATATACCATGCACCATGAGAAATGGTGTTTAGATCGTGTGAGTACAACTCCATGGACTGCCTGAGCCCAGGTGGCGACTGCCCCGCGTTTCTGCCCGGGCGCTGCGGCAGGTGCACTGCCGCTCAGGGAGGAAAGGCTGCGGAAGAACTCGTTGGTTGGTGGGTTGGGTTGGGTGTGTTGGGTTGGTGGGTTGGGTTCAGTTGAGTTGGTTGGCAATGAATAAATTTTGGCTGACAATGGTCACATGGTGGTGGAATGATACTTAATCATGGCTAATGATGTTTCATGGAGTTTTTGGATTGATTTTGCGTGACCATAAATAGTGGTGTGAAGTGATTGTTATTTACAGCTGGTCACCAAGAGAAATCGCACGATGTATTCAACACTAATGTGGATATAGCAATGTTGGATGGCTGGTTGGTTGGTTGGTTGGTTGGGCCCATGGGTGGATGCTCGCTTGCAGGACGATCTCAGTAACCGTTCTTCGTAGTCAAAATCAGCCATTTGGAATCAACAAGTCTATCCTTTCCGGGTTAGACAAGAATGTGGTGCTGACAAAAACCATGGTTGAAGTCAATGAATAACAATGGCATGGCCCCTATGACGTCGATGCCTCAAGTAAAATTGCAGCTGTAGAGAGGTCCCACCTGCCATCCCAACTGCTTTGTTTGCAAGGCTTTCTGGCGTTTCCAGCAACTGGAAGATGCTTCAAGGCCCTGTACAGGGTGGTCCCTCGATGTTTGTTCGATGGTGGTAGCGCTTAGTGCAAACACCCAAAGATCAACAGATCCAGCGGTCAGAAAGCTGAGCCAAAAGAGACAACCCCCAAAGTGTTGGGGGTTATACTGCTGTTTGGCTTGTGGCAGAGTGCGCATTGTAAGGGGGAAGTTCCAGGCTTATTTTGGGAGACATAAAACAAAGAACTCTTTGCATTGGAGACTGCATAGGTTCTGGCGGTCCCAAAGTTTGGACTGAAAGTCCATCAGGAACAAGTTGAAAGTCCTTCTATCTTCAAGTTGAGCCGTTCAAGAGCTCCCCAAGCAATCCCAGGTCATTCAGGGACACCGTGGACTTGACGGGGCAAATAGTTGTGGACGAAGCAACGATTTGTTGGTTCTTCATGTATCCCATATGTTCACTGGTTCCAGCCTGCCGTCGTTGGCCCTAAGCTTTACAACCCGATCTGATCGACAACTATCAATAGTTGTTTTTAACAAATCATGACACTCCCCCAGTCTTGCTTGCGGCAATGAACAGTAACCGATCAATGACTAGTGCCTCGTGTTGCTTCGTCATACTTGATCGTGACCATCCCCTGATGTTGGTTTTACCCAAGCATGATGAAATGATGATATCATCAGTTGATCTCTAGTGCCTTGCTTTGTTCAGGCCCATGATAGCAAACTCTAGCTTCTACCATGGGTTGTACAAGGTGGGGGCCCTGGTTACAACCTGGTTTAGAAGCCATTTAACGAGCTAGTTATATCATGTTATATCTACCATTTGCCTGGTAGTTACCCTAGTTATGAACTAACTTAGCCAAGTATTGGGGACCCTGGTCCCTGGTCGCTTGTACCCATAGAACTGCTTGTTTCTACCCCCTTGTCTTGGTGTTTGCGCTAGGCAACTGCGGCGAAGCCGCATCTTGCAACGTTTCGAAGGCGCGACCACTGGAGCCACTAAACCAGATCATGGTCCATGATGACTCTTTATGTGGCCACATGTAGATCATCTATTTATAGAATAGGTATATGATACCAGGTTTTATGATAAACTGGTTCATGATGATATCATCAAACATTGATCATGTATAGAAAAGGTATATTACCTCGTGACCTCGTGGTTGATTCCAGCGTTTTCATCGGGATCAACAACAGCAATTAATATGAACAGTATGATCCAGTCAACATGTATTTGATATGGCTAGAATACTTCATGGTGATTAAAGATATAGCCCATGTTTCTTGACTTCATCAAATCACCAGCAGTGAGAAGTTTACCGTTAATTTGTCATGACTGTCAACTGTAGTTGTTGATTATTGTTGATTACCAATCCGCCATGAATATCAATGAGCTGTTTTATCCATTAATGGTTGGTCGCATCATGAGTGGTTCGCAATGTTCGTTATGATTATTGTCGGCTATTATCCATTAGCTCTTCATTAATCAGTCGTTACTGTTCGTCAATTGAAATGGCTTTTGGCTGTTGCTGATGCTGTCACATACCCTGGGTACGTGGTAACAGTGGCGGTTTGGTTTTGTTGATTTGTGATATGGATGATATGTCCGTTAATGAACCAGTATTTACTATGGTTGATGCGTGATGTAAGATTCACAGAACTTGCTACGATTCTCTGAGTGGTTACCTTCAATGTATGATGACAGTGACTCTAGCCAAACACTTCGCATGAATTAGGCCAAATCGACAGCAAAATAGTAAGAGACTTACTGCAGCTGAAAAAGCTTGTCAAGTCACATCACTTCCAACCCACTGCTGTTTGGAACATATCACACAACCATTGCTGGAAGCCACAGCGTGATGGATCCATTGTGAAGCGATCAACAGCTGGGAGGGACCTGGGACCCAACAAAGCCTGGGCCGTTGCCTCAGCGATGCACCATGGCCACGGGCATACGGATGGTGGAATTGGCTCCATAACCCCCAGCTCACATTCCCAATGGTTGCAGACCTGGTATCATTCGCCACTTATCCGCCCAATGGCTTCCCATCCCCTGTGGCTTCATCTTTCCGCAGGGGATGCGACACCCTTTCGAGCATTTCAAGAGGCCAAGGAGGCCACGCCCGATCTAGGTAATGGGGTAGCTGTGAATGGGCAGTGCTTGAGACCCAATTGCTATTCTTGATGGCCGTGTTTGGCGAAATCACAACAACAACAACAACAACAACAACAACAACCAACAGCAACAGCAACAGCAACAGCAACAGCAACAACCACAACCACAACCACAAGAACATCAACAACCACAACAACAACACCAACCACAATAACAACAACAGCGACGACGACGACGACAACAACGACGAAAACGGCGACAACGACGAAAACGACGACGGCAACAACAACAACAACAACAACAACAACAACAACAACAAGGACAACAACAACAACAAGGACAACAACAACAACAACAACAACAACAACAACAATGACACCAATAGCAACAACAAAGACAACAGCAATAGTAATAACAACAAAACCATTTAACAACAACCATAGTAACAACAATTGAAGCAGCATCATGCCTCAGGAACCGCTGTGAACTGGGACGAACACGCAAATATCAGGTCAAAGAAAGCTGGTGTGTTTTCGATGCTTAGCCCCGATTACTTAATGAGGGATTGAGTTTTTTGGATCTGTGCATTCAACTTACCAGGAAACGATGATTCGCCAAGCAAATAGTGATATGAACTATCTTCATGAATGACCATGAAATCCTCCGTAACCCAAACTGATCAAATTGCCATGAAAGGAACAAAGAACAATCAAGACAGCATGCAGCACCATCTTTCAAACAAGTCCAACATAGTAAACCTGGCAACTGGGCATACTGTTGAAAAAAAAGCAACGATACAGTTGAGTGATTTGAAGCAAGAACGGGGACCTTTCTTTCATACTCAAGGGTTTTTTGAATCCGTCCTCCTGAGTGCATTTGTAGGAGAGATTCATGTATACATATGTGTATGTGTATGTCGAGATATATATATATATAAATGTATATTAAGTTTTTTCGATAGTTACATTCATACGTACATACATACATACATGCATGCATACATACATACATACATACATACGTATATAGATGTTTAAGTAGATGAATATTATGCGTATATGAATATGTATATATATATATATATGTTTAGATATTTAGGTATATAGATATAGGCCAGGCCCCCCTTGTACCCACCATTTTCTGTGTGGATGTTGTTGCAAGAAGGAACTCTTGCCTACACTTTGGTTATTTGATTTTTTTGACTTTCTCGCATGTATCAAAATATACAGTTTGCTATGCCGCTATGTTTTCATTCAGGAGATAATTGTTTATAAACAAACTCAATTTATCTGTTTAATAATATATATATATAAACCAATGTCATTATTCACCCGCGATGCCCAAGGAGAGTCAAATGCGATGGACTCCATGACAAGCCTGTCCTTCTCGGAATCCGATTTCAGGGTTGTAAAGAAGTGCCTTATTGCATCCTCTCAATGCCCAAGGATGTCGGATGTTCAAACGAGCTCTGGGAGTCCAGAAAGGTGCCCAAGGAACACTAGAAAGATCCCTTCCACCTGCCAACAGAGAGGTGGTTCTGCAACGACAACAACAGGAGCCGGATATTCGTGATCCTACAAAGCCAGTCTTGTGCGTCTTGTTGTGGACGTATACGCCAGTGATCCTAATGTTGAAAGATGGGGTTAAACTGGGAGACAAAACCAGAGGAAGACCAGATTTCATCCTCAGGAGACGCCATAGTCTCTGTTGATGCGGTCTGTGCAGTGGCCGATTGCTTCTGGAAGTCATCCAGACGAATCATGCCTCAGCAGACGGACGTGGAGAAGGACCATGCCGAGATCCTGTCGGCTATCCTGCCGTGCGTCTCTGAGCATCTTGCCAGCCTGATCAACGTTCAAGTTCGTATGCAAAGGAGCGGCAAAGACGATAGGAGCTTCATACGGTCCAAGATCTTGGATCCAGAGGCTTAGTGTTACTTGATTTCAGTAGGATGCTATCTGCGAGCACAAGGACGTACGCTTTCCTCATGTGTCCATGGGCCCCAAATTGCAGAAAGAACAATCTAAAATACAATGCAAAGCCATTGATTGGTGGGTACCGAGGGGGTTACCACATATTCACATTTAAACACTCGGATGACTTGCAAGAGACATGCTGTACACATGTTTTTTACAAATGTATTTACATACATACATATGCATGCATATGTATATATATATATTCATATACATATATATGTTTATATCACATGCACGAATCCATAGTTGTAACTATGGATCTTCCATTGCCTGCCACTGCTTGCCACTTCGGCGCTTCGCTTCAGGCCTTTGGAAGTCTTCAAGCGGCCACCGCTGACGCCATGGCTGCCGGAGCTGAGGCGCCATCCAGGGATCGCTGTGATGATGGTGGTGGGATGGTTAGCCATTCGTAACGATGGTGAGTGATGGGTAAATGATTTTTGGTAAGGGTTATAGTGGTTAAATGATGGTTAAATGATGGTGAATTGGTTGTTAAATGATGGTTAGTCAGGGTCAAATGCTGGTGAATTGTTGGTTAAATGATGTTAAATTGATGGTTACTTCACGGTTGATTGTTGGTTGGTCACTGATTGGCTGCGGTTAGTACTTCAATAGCTAGTGAGTCATGGTTACTTCATGGTTGATATTGGTGGTAGCTTGATTGTTAGTTCATGATTAATTGATGGTCAATTGATGATACATGGATCCGCTGCTGAGGTTGATCCACCACGGTTCATGAGGCTACTCCCAACATGAAAAATTGGATGCTAATAGCGGTGAATTATTGGTTGAGAATGGTAGGCACTTACTACTGATGATAGACAAGTTATCGTGGCTAGTGGTGAATGATCGGTTGATAATTGTGTGATCAATCGTTAGTTATGGATTAATCATGGTTAATCATGGTTAATCACCGTGAATGAATTGTTCATTATTGGATGATGGTGCATCAATCAAGGGTAAATGAGTTGGGTCCACCATTCTGTAAAAAAAGGAGCAAATTTTGCTACCATGTTTGGTGACAGATCTTGAGACCCGGACAGCCATCCAAAGAAAGAAAGAGATTCGGATACATAGCTTTGTTTATAGTAAGAATGATGAATATGCTTGAATTGACGTACATGTCTTAGGTTCTCAAGCGTCATTGTTGGTGTATATTACCACAGAGGTTAATGTAAAGGATGACTTGGGGGTTCCAGATTTTGAGGAACACTCATATATTGCCAACAAAAAGTGTTCATAGTCGGAACTACATGTCACAAAGACTAAGCTTTACCTCTGGGATTCTCACTCGGAGCGCCTCTGCGATCACCGTATTCCTGGTTGCAACCAGAGCGTTGGGAGGATCCATAATGACATTCAAAGGGCCGTTGGACGTCTTGGCAGATGCGCCTTGAATAATCATCCACTTTGTGGTTATAAGTCACAACTGACCATCATCATCTCATTGGAACTGACCATAACTTGGTGGTTAGAAGTCATAACTGGCACCCACTTAGGAACTGCCCACCTCAGTAGTTATAGGCTACCTCAGCCGATACAACCCTCGGTGCTTGACCCAGCTGTTTCCCGCGACTCAAGGCAGCGGAGATGCTGTCCTATCACATGGCCAGTGGCTACAGCTACGAACAGGCGGTTTTCACAGCGAATGTTAAGGAATGTTTAACGGTTAATTGGTGCAGTTATGATATTATTGTGATTATACGTGGTTGATGGTTCATTGATGGTTCATTGATGGTTATTAATGCTTATAACTGTTAGTCAGAATAGTTATTACCCCTTGTTCATGACCAAGTGTCATGCTGAATATCCAGCAGTGGTCGTCACTTCTCGATGTTGATGTGCCAGTGATTCATAAATGTCAATGCCATTTGGTCACAAAAGCCCAGGATTGTCTGACACCATCATCAATCCGGTGAGATAAACAGTGGTGTGGAACCTTCAGGATGTGCCGTGATTTCTGGTCATATATATATATATATATATATATATATATGATGTTTAAAGATGTCATTAAAGATCAACAATCTAAAAAGAGGCACAAAAATGGTTGATAATCATGAAAAACAGTGTGTTAAAGCAATGATTACAATGATGCAAAGGTAATTCACAGCTGCGTATGGTGGTTGGTGTTGGTTTCTAACTTTCCTGGAACCCATGATGATCATTCACAACTGGCAGGCACTGAAGTTCCTGGGCGAGGTGCAATGCAGGGGTGGCGACATAGAAGTCCTTGCAAATTCGGATGTCCCGCCGATTTCCGAAATTTCCACCTGCACACCTTGCGAAAAATGATATTTTCCAGTATCCAGTGCTGTGCAGTAAAGATGGCTGCTTCTGATTACATCTTTCAGGTGACGGTAAATGGTCCAAGTGATATCACTTGTCATCATTTTGATCACTGATTGCTTTGGGGTGAAATTTGGTTTGGGTATAGCTGCAATAGTGATCAGGATCTAGGAATTGTTGGATCTGAGCCACTAGCCACCGATGGTTCCTGATGGTTTCAGGCCATGATTCAGCCAAGGAGAATGCCAGTGGGGGATGGGGTTCTTTTAGCAACGAAGCTGGTGGAGTAGGTTCGACATCCAACGATCTTTAGATTGTTTCTATACTGTTTCTATTCTTAGCTCACTTGCTGGTGGAACACTATCACTTCGCTGTTGAACGGGAGCTGGAAGAAAACAAACTAACAACTGGGGTCATCGAACTACCCTGTAGTGTGGAGGCAACTGAAACAGCTGCGTGATGACAGTTTCCATACAAAACCCAAGTGTTTCTGCAGGAAACAGGGGATGAAGGGCTGATGAGGCACCTACTTTAGGAGTAGCCACTTGTTGGTCGCAAGGAGTAGCCCCCTTGTGTTTGTACTGCGGCAATTAGACGCAAACATGTGTGTATATTCACCTATGCACAAAGGCCGTTCACAAACAAAAGTATCACCATTGGTGAATTCATGCATGAGGAACGGCCAACAAAAGCCCAGCCACAATGCAATAGGCCACGTGTTCACACGGTGGCTTTGGATGTTTCATGTACGATCAGCCATCTTTCATTTTGCTGAAGCTAACAACAATCGAACCTGTCCATCTCGTATAGTTGGGATCGTTCGCATTGATTGCTGGTCATTGTCACCTAATTCGATCCTCTATGGTTCACCATGCCATTCACCATCAGAAACCCTGCCTCAGGCTTATCAAGTGCGACTAGCTTAAACTATTGATCATGACCAGTACATCATGTTGATCAGGTTGATTATAGCTTTCTTTGTTAGGATTGAATATGAATCATGCTTGATGATGATTAACTGGTCATCGTTCATTCATGCAATAAGTGTTAAGAGTATTTACAATAATGATTCTACCTGATGACATTATCCACCATTCACTGCTTTCAGTAAGAATTGTGGCTACCTGATATCAGTTTTCCTCAAGTGCACCTGAAAATTGTACGAACAAAAAGAGACTACCTGAACCATAGCTATTAGTACCAAAGCCATAGCTATTAGCACCAGCCATCACTGAAATCCATCAGCTCCACCACCAACCCCACGCTTTCGGTGATCGCCATAAGGGACCACCATGCCTCTGACCGCTCGGTGGCTTCACACCACTGGGTCCCCACCAAAAACCGCTCACTTGTCAGGTGAACATCACTGAGGAGTTGGAGCTTACAGGAGGGTCCAATCCCTGGTGTTTGGGTGTGGTTACAGGGCTTATATCCGACCTTATGTGACCATGTGACCATTAACCATGCTTAATAGAGCGTATGACTGGTGGGTTATAGGGTTATAACTGGCTATAGCTGGTGATTAATGGTGTAAACCGGTAGGGTAAAAGATTATGAGACCTGTGACCGTTATACCCCTGGTAAAGAGCCATATAACCCCTATTACGCATGGTTACAACCCCTATGAGCAATGGGGTTGAAGAAATTACATTCACCATGCTTGTAGGGCTTATAAGCCGCATTATGTGATAATTTACCAGCAATATTTCCCAGCATCCGACGTGCACATCCACGCAAGCTGGTTAGTGATGCTTGATCGTGGATTAATGATGCTACTGGTTGATAATGATTCAACATGCAGTGATGATAGTAACTGTAAATGGTGGCTGGTTGATTCCTGAGCAACAAATAAATCACTGGTCCATGTTTGTTAGTTATTTGATGGGTGCTGCTATGCGTTGCTACTACGTGTACATGGATGCGTTTATCCACCATAGACATAGATGGTCAACACCTATCAGCGCGCACGTGTGGGCTACCAGCTTGGTCGGTTGCTGGCGTCCAGGACAGCGCTTGTCCGAGCAGTTGGCCCTGCCCGAGCCGTTGTGGCCTCAGCGGAGTGGGCAAGGCTACGAGCTGCAGGAAGCATCTGCAGCCATGCCCAGGGGATGTTAATGGATGGTCGTTTAGCTTTTAGTTGATCGTTGATTTATGGCCAAGAACTATTCATCAATGGTTGATTGATGGTGCATTGATAGTTGATCATGGTTAATGATGGTTAATTGATGATGAATTGATGCTTTATGATCGTCACAGGACGGTTGATCAATGCAAGGTGGGGCCCCTCAGTTTGCTAAGTTAGATTACAACGAGGGTAACTACCAACTATGGTAGATGTAGCTATAGTTGAATGGCTTATGCACCACCTTATAGCTGGGGGGCCCAAACTTGTGATGAATTGGCCTGTAAACTGAGCCTTGACGGATGGTTGATGATGGCTAATTTGATGTGTACCAGCAGACAGCAGCAGCGATCGTCGTTGATAAGGCAGATGATGACACATTATGGCTCATATACTTGATGAGCTTGACCATTGATACTCATGTATGTTCGATAAAGCATCAAGCGTTTTCATGCATTATCAACATAATGTACATATATGCATATATTTCCTTACATCTATGTAAATACTCACATGCATATATCACCAACCAGCAGTAACCAGAATTAGTGCACCAATGGCTGTGGCTTTGGATTCATTCAGAATTGGCGGTATCTCCACAACTGACCCTTTGCCCCACGAGATTTTCGCAGCCGATGGAGTTGTTGAGGCCAGCGGTGGACAGTGCATGGCTGCAAGACACAGGAGATGCTGGGTGGGTTGGTTGATGGGTGGTTGGGGGCGCTTGTAGAGTGGGCGGTTGAGTGGGATGGATGGTTGCTTGTGGCGTTGATTGGTTCGAGAATTCTGATAACAAGGATGTATAACCACCAACCGGAAAAAGTGGTACAACTTGATGATTTGTTTAGGACTATGATGATATCTGTGCCTTGTTCAAATCCTATGAGCGGTTGCTATGCCACATCTCTATCCTTGGGGCATCATGTTCAAATCCTTGATCGCCTGATATCATTCTCATTAGACTCAGGATCAAGAGTTTTTGAAGTTATTGTCCGTCTTCATGAACAACTGGCATTGCAAGGGATTGCTATTCTGGACACTGGGATTATTGACTAAAACTCATTCAAAACTCGTTCACCCTCGTTCATCTTGGTTTTGTGAGTTGACAAGTTGGGCTGCACGATTGCTCTGATTTTTTTGATGACATGTCAGGTCTTGAACCAAACTCATCTAAATCGATTGGCATCATTGGTGGCCAACAATGGTGGCTGTATGACTAGAAATTGTGGAATCCAAGCTGAGCACATGAAAGGACAAACAGTTGGGAACATCCACTTGAGCATTGGTACCACCCATGGGGCCCTTGCCAGTTTGGACCACCTTGGCAGTTGCTGTGGCTCAAGCTGCTTTCGAGGATCGACAATGAGATGCTGCCTGTGATGTAAGAAATCTGGGTCGACCAGTTCAAGTCAACATCACTGATGGCTACCTGAGCATGTTTGAAAGAAAGGCCTTCTGTAAGGGCTCAAGACAGAACAAATCTGGCATGGTAAAGTAAGTAAGTCAGAAACGCCACCTTAATTATGACCCACCTTCGTCATTCTCAAGCGACATTTGCCACCTTTAAACATCATGAACATTATGGATGTATTTCATCAAGCAAACTGATGAACAATCATGATGAGACCACTGTCCGACCTGAAACATTATCAACCTGCAATCGGCGCTCAAGTTAGCAAACAAAACTATCGTTTGATGAGTCATTGTCACCATTTCTCAGCCAAGTAATCCATTGCAGCGTTCACTTCCTGCCATGGCAGAAGCGAAGGCGGGACGAGAGCTGGTTGGATGTCAGCAGGGGAGACACTTGGATGGAGTTCGGGTTGATGGTTGACACTGGTTCAGATTGGTTAAGCCTTGTTAGTGATCAGTTAACAGTGCTTGATGATGATTGATACTGGTTGATCATGTGGGATGACAACCAACTACAGTACATTTATCCCAACTTTGAGTGTTAATAAGAACAATGGCTAAACTTTCTAGCGCATGGTGGCTATGGTTGCTGGCCAGTAGCTGCACACATTCACAGTGGCCAAGTGGCCATTCATGTTTCGCCAATGTCACAATTCAATGCACCATTATCTTTTCACTATTCATGCCGACTTGTAGATTTTGTTTGGACTACCCTTGAACCAATAACGTGAAGACAGTGCACAGCTTTGTAAAGAGTTCTTCATCATGCTTGTTCATGGGGTTGACTGAATGGTTGGCCGAAACATCTTTCCAGTTATTATGATGACCAAATGTTAAAGCATGACTCTTTATGATTTTGTTTCATAGTCAGCTAGGGAGCTATAATGATAGGATACAGTAGAAGGGCTGGTACTTGTTTGCTTCACCCATTGATGGTTCGCAATGGCTTACACCCAGCAGATCATGAATGTCCTGTGGCCAAGGCAGCCACGTGATTGTGAGTCTAGCTGCTAACCAGCATGGCTGGTTATTACTATAAGTGGTATGACCAACAACAACCCTCAACAATCAGCAATGATCAACAATGATAGTGATATCTCTGTTTATGATGTGGAACCATGGTTTTGGATGCTGAATTATACAACATATTTTGGTGTCCCAAGGGTATATCCTGTTGATAACAACCGAAAGCTCCGGAATTTGTTGTCCTCGCTAGGCCGAATTGCGGGACTTCCTGCGGCAACGCTGCGGCAATCTGAAGGCAGCTGCACTGGATGGGATGTCTAAGTGGTTGTTGCGATTCTCTTTGTTCATTGTAGTTATATCCTTGTGGTCGATGTTGATGGAGTTGTTGTTTGTTGCATCCTGATTGTTGATTATTGTTTCTTGTTTGCTTTTTTTCGCTGTTTGTCGGCTGTCGGTTGTTGCTTGTGGCTCGTTGCTTTTTGTTCTCTGAGAGATTCAGCCTTCATTTGTCCCAGCGAGCTGGTTTGGGCTCCATGCTGACGATGGCCATGGTGAATACAGTCAGGCATCATCAGAACATGGTCATAGTGAGGACGATGGTGAGAATTATGATTATTGCAATCATGATTCTATGTAGCAGCTCAACCAAGACTTGGGGCAATGATCGTGCCCCACAAATCTAACGACTGCCAGGTTATTCTCTGACCCTGTGGAAAACACTCCGATTGACCAAGAAACGGCAGCAGTGGCAGTGATTAATAGGTTGGTTGGTGGCTTGAGTTGAGCTGGGAGCCGTGATACAAAAACAAGACTTACAGCGATCCAGAAAGGAAGTTCCTAATCGTATGCATGGGGGCAACTAAATGAATACATACGGGGAGTATGCATACATACTCTATTAGAGATGCATACTCTGAATTGGGATCAACTTGTTTGGATCAACTTATCTGGATCCTACTTATTTGGGAGCAACAAAATCTACTCAAACATTATATAGATCCTATTTATTCGGTTCAACGCATTTGTTCACCAGCTATCCCTGATGCCTCAGCGATTCGCCAGGCTGCCTTTACAGCTTTGGTGGGCGACCCCAGAACGCAGACCATGGCGGCCAGCAACAGAACGTGGTTGAACAACCCATCTTTGGTAAGTGGAAACCTGTTTAAACAACCAATCAACCCATTTTTTATAGCAAATGATTGGTTGCTAATGCAGATTATAAATGATCTGTCGTTTAGAAATGATCGGTTATTGGTAGTGGTTGATCGGTAATACCGGTTGTTAATGTTGCTAGGTGATCAACAGCCTCTCTAAGAGGTTGCAAACTGATTTTGATGGGTTGATCCATGGCGAGTTTAGATGACCATTTGCGGCACGCAGTGCTGCTGGAGGAGCAGACCAAGCTGAGCTGTGCTCGATTTGCCATGAGCCTATGACTTCGTCAAGTGGTGAGTTGGAGACTTTGCCGTGTGGTCATGTGCTGCTCAGTGCCTTGACCGGTGGAGATTGATCCAGGAGATCGAGGACCATCGGGTGTGCCCTATGCCTTGTCACATGGCCCGAGTGTCAAGTCATGCACCTCCACCTCCAGCTCCCACTGTCAATGATGCAGCCCGAGATGATGCTGATGGCGATGAGTTCGAGTTCATTTGTGGCAAGTGGACAGTGGAGAACTTTTGTTAGCAAGGCATGGCACTTCATTCTGGTTGTATTCCAAGCCAGCTTTCAAAATAAATAGATTTCTACTTTGATATTTAATGAGAATTCGTCATGTGCAAGTCGAGTGTGTTGAATGTTTGTCAGGTGAACTGCAAGGCCAGCCAGGGGGTCACATGTAAGTTTTTGTTGCATCACAGCTGAAATGCTGTGGGGGAAGCAATGTTCGAAACTTATTTGACATGTTGTCAAGTCCAAAAGTGCCACAGGCCTTATGTTGGTCAGGTGAATGTGCGCTCATCAACACACATATATCGCTCCTTGATCATTGACTCGTTGCCAGTGGAATGTGCAAAAAAGGTAGGGTGTGGTTGCAAGTTCTGACAATTGCTTCAGTTCTTCACAATGTCTCAGTTATGGCTACTGGAAGTTGTGAAAACATGTTGACAATGATGAGAAACACTTACTAGTGACACACTGATGAAAAACATTTCACTGGTGATAAATGCTCATTTTGCTTGCTTGAACTTTGGCTTGTAGAATGTGTCATGGCAAAATAGCAAGCCTCAAGTCAAGTGTGCTGGGTGATGCAAACAGTTCACAAAAAGAAACATTGCTTTCAGGTGCAGCCTGGTCTTGTCAAGTGCCTGGTTTGTTTTGCACTAGTGTGACATCACATAGCTACTGTTTTCTTGCTTCCTTGGAAGTGGTATCCACAACACAATTATGTGAATCATTTTTGACAAGTCATCATCACTTGCCTTTTGCAATGGAACTGGTCCCATTCGAGGAGGATGATGCTATTCCAGCTGATGTGCTTGATACACCGACACTTACAGCCTCGACATTTAGTCACATCTTGGCTGGGGGCGCGAAGCAGTTTGTGCTTCCAAGTCATGAATGGTTTTTTTGTGGATTTGGATATCAAGTTGGGCAAGTGGCCTTTGGGTTTTGATGTACATTTTTGACAAGCTGAAGCTGGCTGGAGTAGAAAATACACATAAGTCAACCAAGTTTGTCCAAGAGTGAAAAACATTGGCAATGAGCAAAGAATATCTTGGCAGGGCATCAATACATGGGTGGTGGATCATGGTCTTAGTTAGTGAGGAAGGTGAATGCTAGCAACCAACCCAACCATTTAGATAATGGTTGGTCCATCCCGCTATGGAGGGTGAGTGATGCTTCGCCTTCCCGTAGCAACTCCAAACTGCAAAATGCAGCCCCAAGCCACAGCAGCGTGATGGCCCAAGGATACCTCGGAGACAGGGCAACTCAGTCGTTCCTTGGAAGCAAAACTCGCCACGCGTTTTGGGTCACGTAGATCTTGGCGGTTAATGCTCTGCTCACCATTGTTGGTTACTCATGATAGTAGTAGATTAATTCTTCAATTGTAATAGGTTGACGATTAAAATAGGTTTGAATGTTTAAGAATCGGTTTGATTACATATTTTTATTCTTAGATTCCTAGGCTGTTAATATATTTCACTACCAATTGTTAACACATGACCGGTATTTTTATGAGGGCTCATTTCTTTCTGATGGGTGTGTATCGTTTTTGTTGTGAATTGATTGCGAATGGAAACTAACGGACAAACCAACAAAAGCGCTTGAGACTAGTGAATGACAGTTCGTATTGTTGTTTCACTGCATGTATGGGTTCTTCTATCACTGTGTCAGCGCCCAACATCCAATTGTTCTGGGAAAAGTTACGGAAGCTCCAAGTCATTGGGTGTAGTGATGAGGTTTTTGGAGGATTATCCCAAACAGTGAGTTGCACGGCCGGGTGGATTTTTGGCTGAACACATGAACCAATAGCCAAGGAAAAACCATAATTTCTCCCTAGCCAAAGGAATAGTCAGAACTCTCGCAGGGCCATATCCAATAAACCCAGCAGCTCATGAAACACTATATACGAATAGTCATATCAAAATACCGACGTGCTTTAGTTGAACCACTATACCAACCATGGTTTACTGGCTTACTACAACTATACTAACCATAGTAAACCATAATGCAATCAGTATACCAACCATAGCTAGCTTACTAGAACTATACCAACCATAGTAAACCACCACACCTATCTCAATACCAACAGCACCACTCGAGGCGAAGACTTCGAGTCCTCCTTGCGGCGCATGGGTTTCGATGCTGAGTCGTCCACGACGACCTTCCGCGAGCTCGACAAACAGAACGCAGGCGCGGCCACGGCCACCCAGCTGGGTGAGCATGGGTGGACTATGGCTAGCTTAGATGCTATAAGGATGTGGTTAGTGAGGAGATTCCGTGGCTACAAGGATGTGGTTTGAGTATGGTGGGTTTAGATGAGTATGGACTTACCAAAAATTTTGATTTCATGAGATTTGTGATGATTGATGACTATTCATGGTTGATTGATTGTTGATGGTGAACACATCGCTGATATGATGGCTTAATGGATAATCCTGTATATCAAGCTCGCCGCTACCCCAAGTCACCACCCCGTAAAAGGCAGCCAGCCATCACATCGCTGGCTACCCCCCAGCAATGGTTCAGCTTATCAGTAGTAGCGTCCAACAAGAGAGAATAACTCCAACAAAATGGCTAATCATAAGGAATCATCACCAACCATCTTGCTGTGTGTACCAGTTGCAGTTGATAACCACCCACCCACCTGACTACTTGAGCATCAAACCATCCATTTCTCGGTGACCAAGCTGTAGCCCTGACCCAAGGCGTGGTGAACATGAGCACCTTCGTCAACGGCTTGACCGCGTGCGAGACGGCTGCGGTGCCCAACTTTGAGCCGCTGGCGCGGCCCGCCAGGCATACCTATCATCCTGGCATGAACACTCCCAGGCACCGGACTGGACGGTTGAGGATGTGAAGAAATGAACTGCAGTGTGTCTGCCCTTTTGTTCATGGATTCTTTGACATAGATGTGACATCATGTTCATGAATTTTTTGGATTGTTTTCTTGTTTATTTGATTATAGATTTAGGTGTAAAAAGAAGAAAATGGGAACTTTGATAACCTCTCTTTTGCCAACCTTGAACAAGGTCTATTCAAGGTATCTTCTCACCATCATTGGTCGCAGTTACAACAGCATCGTTAGTCACGGTTCCTTACCATGAATGAACCTCACTTCCATCACCCATAAAGCCACCCATCACCACCACCACCAGCAGCACCACCTGCCCCCAGGAAGCTCAGCGACACCGCGCTGGCGCCCACGCTGTTGGAACGCCTGGCCCCCGCTCCAAACAGCGGCCTGGCCACGGCCAAGAAGATCGACGCTGGGCGGCAGGTGCTGCTGGGTTCGCCAAGCTGAACCAGGTGGTGGCTTCGGAAACCGCTTCAAGCTGGTGGTGAAGCTGTGAAATGGTGGCTAAGTGCTAGTCAAGATTGGGGAACTAGTGGCTAATGGATGATTTGTGAGCGGTTGATGGTTGAGAATTGTGATCTTTGGATTGATGGTGGTTGATTGTGGTGAACTAGCAACAAAGATGGTTGATAGTAGTCAAATGGTGGTTAAGGAGTGGCTAAGTTGATGGTTGATCATGGTTAATGATGTTTTTTGATGTTGGTCAAGTTGTCGTGAATGTTGATTAAGCAGCGGTTGACCAATGGTTTGTTGATGCTGGAGTGATAATTGTTGACATTGATGATAATCTCTCATATATTGGTTCATTGACGTGCGAAAATCTTAAGAATCTCCTATACATCAGACTGCACGATGGTTAGTTGTTGGTCATTGATGTTAGATCATGACTGACCAACTTTATTGAGTAGCTAAAGGGGGTATGGTGGATTGTGGATTCCCAGCTCGAGGGTTGTAGGGATGCTGGAGCTCAGTATCATAGCTATGGCACATGGATCAAAGGAAGGGAGGTAGCCACAAAACTAATCTTGAAGCTGATTCTGGATGGTATCTGAAAATGCCAGAGACAGTCAGGATCATATTTTTGGCGCAGCCTGCATTGCCGTCGTTTAGCCTAGGCGGATCGTTGTGCACTGGGAGCAGTACGGAGTGCCACGCAGGCGTCATCGCGTTGCCAATTTCAAAGGTTGCGTTGTGTGGTCAGCTGGGGAGGGAAGTGACCTACTGTAGCTGCAAGGAAGAAACGTCATGTCATGTGACGCATCGTAATGTGATTGGGTCCGATGTTATGAGATGGAATTATTGGTAATCGAACAGTGTGAAAGAGAGAGAGGCAGAGAGAGAGAGAGGGAGACGAATAGATGGCAGACAATTTGTTTAGTAAGAGCCCTCAGTAGATGTTGCACAGAGATACTCAAAGACTTGTATCATACCTCTATCGGAAGCTGGTACCAAAAGTTCCTTGACATCTCAACACCTCCATGGAGTTGGCTGAACTTTTACTGGTGCTTCTCCATGCTTCAGACCACACTGGCTTCAGCCAGGCATCCGGAGGCTCCACTCCCCGGAACCAGCAGCACTTGGAAGAGCGCTTGCGGCAGTTGGAACTGCAACTGGCAGCGGAGCAGGAGCTCCGTCCAGCGTCACCACACATGCGGTATCAACCGCAAGGAAAGCATAGGAACACAACGAGATAGATTGGGTGTTTCTAAGTAGATTTTATAGGTGCAACATGAAAGGAATTAGCTTGGAGTAACCGCTCATCATGATGAATTCATCATTTTCCACTTGTTCACAATGACTAACAACCATTGTTGGCCATAAGCACCAACCAACGAAGCCATCGCTAGCTGCTACTTACCAGTTTATCACTGATCAGCTGGCAAACTGCCGCCAGCTTAACAATGACTATCCACCAACCATCATCCATCAACATCCGTCTCAACCATCAAGCGACCTTCCATCATCCATCACCAACCATCAACATCCACCAACCACCGAACCCCTAAGCATCGAGATGTGTCACCATCATTTAACCACCTAAAAGGAGCTTCCCTACTGAATTCGAACAGAAAAACCTCAGCCATCATCCACCAGCCACCATCCACCACCCACCCCTTCCCGGTGACCCCATCGGTGCCGCTCCCCTCGCTGCTCCCAGGAGGCGCGCTGCAACTTGGAGTGGCGCCTGGAGTGGCGCCTCACGTCGCACTTCCGCGAGATGATCCGCGACGAGTTTCAGGCGCAGAACCGTGGAGCTGGGGACCAACAGATTTATGGAGCTTTCAATGATCCGCAACATATCTATGAGCTGTGGAAAATTATAATTATGAGCTCATAACATATTTGTTATCTTCAGGTTATCATATTTTTGAGCTGTGGACAATTAGTATGTATCAAGATAAAATGTCTAACATATGGATAATATGCTTGTGGACAATATGTCACTGTCATGTAAACCTGAAATGTGAGACCATTTTTTTTAGATAGGCAAGCACCTTTAGATATACTGAGCTCCACATAAGTATCTAAGAAATAGGTGGTTGTCTATCTCCCCGGAAATAGCTCCTGATATGAAACCTATAATATAGACAACCGGGTTAAATCTTAGTTGTATAATCTCCCTTCAAATTGGTTCAGGACATAAGTCAATGTTGTTATATCATCATCAAAGGTTAGTTTTGTATCATCTTTACACTTTTGATTGTAAACACAAATGAGAGCTATTATTTGATTGATTCACCGCCATTGTGGTGATGACCAACCTAATTTTGACAGTAGTGCGTTGTCATTTTGGTGAAAGTCGTAAAAGTAGTGAAATTGATGATGATGATGATGATGATGAGGAGGAGCATGATGATCATGATGATGATGAGGAGGAGCATGATGATCATGATGATGATGATGATGATGATGATGATGATGATGATCTCACAATCAAGTAAGAATATCGCTGAAATCCTGAGCCAAGAATCAAGTGGTTGAACAATAAACAACTGCTGGATAATCACAAGACAACCCAAACCAGGAATCTGGATGTTATCGCAATGGGTATGCAAATATATTAGCTCTTAGACCTCTATTGGTCAGAGGCTGTTAACCACCAGTCAACCACCTTCTGTTACATCTTGGCCAGCCGGAAGACATGGATTACCGATGGGAGTTTGACATGTCCCACACATTGTTGTGGTTGCGGGATTGGAATCGAGCATGTCCAATCCAATATATGTCACATGTACATCTACATATCTAGTGTGGTATATCGGTATATTCATATGTACATACCCACATTTACATAGACATCCATCTTTGCATACATGCAAAGACATAGTGTTTGTATGTCAATATTTAAACATAGCTAGCAACAATCTTCCAAGCGTGCAAATGTACAACGAATTGTTCCATATGCATATTTCATATATTTCTCAACATATCTTGTAATGTCGAAATCCAAAATTTGTATCTCTTCTCCAGGGTTCTTTGGTGATCTGCTCAAGGCCTTGCGCAAACAGCTGGCAGACGATGCAGCTGCGTCGCATGCGTTGCATCCCCACGCAACGGAGATGAGGCGGATGGGGCTGTTAGTCACGGGTGGTGACTGGTGGTGACTGGTGGTTTACGACTCAGTTTGATGGTGGTTGATATTGGATCATAACCCATTCATGATGGTTGACAACGGCTTGAACTTCACATTGATGGTGAAAAACATCAAACCAGGTTGGGCTTCATGGGTGTGTTAACAATAAGTCAGCGGCTGATTCGCAGGGTAAGTAGCACTTCCACCTATGATGCTTTTGTGGTCATCATAAGCAGATTCAATCAACCATTATTTTTGATGGTGTTTCATTATCAACAATTCAAGCATTCATCTCTCAAATAGTATTGCCTAACAAAGCCTTGTAACCCGTATAAACCACCGTTTCTGTTGTCCATCGATCAGCAGTATTCATCTATCAACCATTAACTATATGTATGAATCCTCCATTATGGAGCATTGACCGTAATTAAACCCCCGTTGTATCATGACCATCAATCATTATGACCAATAGCCACCGTCATTGACCATCATTCATGATCATTGACCACCATTCACAACGGTTGACAATGACTTATCATTACAATGAATCATCATCATCATCATCATCATCATCATCATCATCATCATCATCATCATCATCCATGGTTAATCCACCATTCACAACGGTTAACCATGACCTATCATTGCCATGAATCACCTGTCATCATCTTGTGCCAGGCAACAACCTCGCTGGGGGTCCTTCGACAGGCGAGAGCGCAACCTTGGAGCCCATGGCTGGATGGTGAGCGATGCGAAGTGTGATGATTGGCCCATGGTTAGTTGGTGTTTGATGGTTGGTTTATGGTTGGTTCATGGTTGATTTATGGTCAAGTGATGCTGAGATTACTTAATGGTGATACGGTGGTTGTTTGATGGTTGATCTATTGACTGCGGAATGATGGTTTGTGATAGGAAACAACGGTGGCAAATAGACGATGACTCATAGTTAATTGTAGTTTATGATGGTGGCGAATTGTCACAATGATGGTTTCAATTGATGGTAACAGGTTGGCATGATTGCATGATGCATGGCCGAATGCCCAGCCAAACAGCATCGTGAATATTGACACCTCACAGGACAGTAGCCTGTTAGACACCGCAGGCTTGTGCAGTCATGATTGATGGAGAAGAATTGTCAACAAAGCTTCATGACCTCGATGGTTAACACCGATTCATGGTGGGCAGATTTGTCAGTGACTATCAGCAATCATGAATCATCATCATTATGGTTGATCGAGAATGGCTCATAGTTTGAAATTGTCAAATTATCATGGAGAGGTTCATAGGAAACAGCATCCAATGACAACTGTTCCTCGGATATGATAAACCATTGTTCATTGGTTTTCTCATATAGTTTGATTTACCATAGTTCGTGATGATTAGCGATCAACAATGGACTATCAGGATTATTGATGCTTCCCCATGATTAGTGATGATTCATGAGATCGATCATGATTAATGATGCTCAACAAACATGGTTAGTAATGGTTGACCTTGACAGTCCATCATGTTTAGTGATGGTTAAGCACTGTCCAGGATGACCAACACCCAGCAACGACCAACCAGCTCGCTTGAGGCGTATGAAAGAGGCGTCCATGGATGATGAGGAGTTGCAGCTGACACCCTGCATGGGGGGCCATGCATCTGTGGATCACTCCGGCAGTCCCTAAGCTATTTGCGCAGAAAATCCACTATTTATAGCTGGGTTTACTGTAAAAATGAAGTGAGTTTCATCTTCCAGGCTAGGGACTACCAGAGGGTACTCATTGATAGTCAACACAGGTTGACTTAATTTGTCCATAGTCGTCAACAATGGCTGTTCAACCATGTGCACCAATGCTTCTTAACAGTGAAAACGGCTCATAGCGATTGAGAATGCTTACTCAGTCGGCTGGTTTCATCAATCCGCGCACCTTATGTCAGCCCACGGCCCCACCTCAGGTATGTACAGACTCACAGGGAGCTAGTGGGTTTTGATACTGGGGAAGTGGCATCATTCCATTCTTCTTTTCAAGACCACCTGGAAGATGAATTCGACAGAAAGAAACAAGTGGTCTCACCTCCACATGCCGAAGTTGGGGGGCTACAGATCCAAGTCGAGAACCATTTTGTGACAAAACCACCATGGAATCCCGTGCTTTTGGGGGCGATGGATCCGCTGTTGGGCGCTGCTGCGCTGCTCCCAGGAGCGTCGCTACGTCCTGTTGCCCTCGGAGCGTCGCCTCGAGGAGGCCGAAGCTGCGGTGTCTCACGCGTCGTCGCTGCACGAGACCAACTCCGAGGTCAAGGAGCCAGGGGGACAGCGGTGCACCGCTGGTGCTTGGCGAAGGGTTGGATGGATTGGATGCTGGGGCTGGTGGAGTGGTTGAGGTTGGTTACATGGGTAAGGTAGGTTATGGGTAAGGTAGGTTGAGATCGATACTATGACACTTCTTTCGGTGGTGATTTTTTGGTTACTTGGCGGGTGATAATGGTCGCTCGTTGGGTGTTAATGGGTCAGGATGGCTAGGCAGATTTTGAGATATGTTTGGTCATGAAGGACTAGCAGTCTATGACCGACATCACAGAAAGCACAAAGAGTATTGCCAGCAACTGACCAGTCAAGCAGTGACTGAAATACCCGTTTCACATGCGCTATGCCAAACGGAGGAGCAGCAGAAGCAGTTCATATAGATCAAAGGCTGTCCTTTGACTTTGGAAAAGTACCAATCAATGATGCACTGGTTATGCTCTTGGAGTATTGTTGGTTCTATGCCCTTGGGCAAGGCCTAGTTTTTTCTCAGTATCTTAATGCATTCAAGAATGCCACCTATAGCTATTTCACTTAGCGATGAATGTTGGCGTAGACCAACGTATCCAACTGCGCTCGTGAATTGCACACATGATACATAGCTGGATAATCATCAGATATACGTAGATGGTCATACTAATACATACATTGATTCTTTCATATTCAAACATATTTATAAACATCATCATGTATTTTTCATTTATACGTATACATCTATAGAGATACATCGATTTATCAATACATCAGCCGTTCCACCAACCATCCATGGGGCCCTCAGGAGATGTCCAAGTTGCCATTGACGCCTCGGACATTGCTTCGGCAGGCGGGAGAATGACCACATGGCTACGAAGATGAGCATATCTTTTTGCATTTTTTTGCAGAGATGCAGATTCACATATATATGTATACATACTCATATATATGTATGATTTATGTATATTCTGCCTCCTACTTTATGTTTTACCTTCTATGGTCAAAAGTCTACACCCTGCATACTGTATCTCTATATGTAAAATCTGATATTGTTTCCCAGTCTTGTGTGAATGTCGGGTCTAGTGTTTTTTAGTTTTATCTTGTATATGTGCGCATTTCTGTATAGCTAAGCCCGTCCACACATGCATGCCTCGGGCTCTCTAAATTCATGTATGTACATGCAAAGGCATGTGTCAGTCTTTCAGTCGCCACTATGGAATCATCCAGCTATTCTTGGGTGACTGCCCACTTTAGCCATGACTATGTTCAAAGGTAAAAGTGCAGGTCAAGAAACCATCCCTCAAGTAGCATTTAGCTTTTCTTTGAAAGAAAGAACTTGCTCATCACCCCACATAACTTTCCAATGATGATTGCTCTCTATTGTTGATTTGTTCACACTAACATATAACAAATTATAACCACTGTTCTTTGCTGATAAGCAATAACGCTATCAATGGTAATGATAAGCCTAATATCACCATTGTTGTTATTGGCCTATCATTAACCTGGGCACCTTTGCTGTTTGCTTTGACCCCGGTGTCTCTGCCAGGAGAACTTGTCGCTCCGCGAGAAGATCCTGACGCTTCGGGAGCAAGCCATCGAAGCCAAGGACACTGCGGAGACCAACGAAACGACCAGCTGAGTCCAGTGATGGATGTGACCGCTTGGTGATGGGTAGAAGTGGGTAGGGATGGTATGGGATGTTTTTAAGGCTAAGAATGGGGGCTAATCTGAGAGGATAGTTATAGGAGTAATAATAGGGGTTGATGGTTTATAGCTGCTAATCAGAAAGGATACTATGGTATGATCGAATTAGTTCATGAGCAGAACCAGGTTGCTTGCATATCTAGTGAGTCGAATGCTGGATCTACGTGCCTGATGTTGGCATTTAGGTGTCATGGTTGTTTGCCTTGATGTTGTCTAATTCGTCTTGATGTTCAGGTCATGTATCAGCCTCCTTATGTCCAAACCCTTTGGCTTTGACAACTCACCGCTTCCCACAGGAGAAGGAAGCCGCTGCGCACACGGCTGCGCCGCCGCAGCGCATGGTGATGGCAAGAAGTCATTCCGATCAGATGCGGCACGAAACGTCCAAAGGACTGCCACGGCTCCATACGGCTCCAACAGAAATCAACCAGTAACGATGGTCAAGCCATTGTGGATCGATCAGATGCTTACATGGTCAGTCAAGGGTGGATCAATGGTCAATACTGCTTGCTAACGGCTAATTCGGTTGATTCAAATGGTTAAGTGATTGTTAATAGTGACGGTTAGTGAGTGTTACGATCATGACGTTTGGTTATGTCTTACTTGTCAGTCGATGCTTAATCATGTGACCATTAAAGGAAAGAGCACTACGCTCCGTTGATCACGAAAAGCCATGATAAACCAAGAATCACAACTATTAACGTAGCCACTCTGCCAGGCATCATTGACCATGATTAACCATTCATAAATACAAACTGCGCATCATGATCAAGCGTTCGTCGTCACAAAGCATGATCAACTATTCTGAGCCATGATTTTTCAACATCAAAAACCATCTATAAACCATCCATCAACCATCTCTCAGCCATCCATCTATAAACCATCTATCAACCATCTATCAACCATCTATCAACCATCATTCACCATTGCTACCCTAGGTCAAAGATGGCAGTCCAGGAGCTACGACCTATCCCCGCACGCCGCTGAACGCGACGCGGCAGAGCACTCGTGCAGGAGCTGCGCAGCTGGGGGCGCTTCAGCTGTTGCCGTCTTGGAATCAAAATCCAACAGCGACAGCATGATTACTGAGCCATGATTGGATGATTTACTTGTGATTGATGATGGTTTCACCATTTTTATTATGATTCAGGATGGTCTATCATCATTGCAACAGCAACAGCTGGATCAATCGATCGTGGATGAACCGACTGTTGATGTTGGGGTGGTTCTTTCAGGGTTTCATATGGTTACTGTTTAATGTATGCATGATAAATATTATGATTACTAGTGATGGCTACTAGCGATGGATGATTGTTTGATAAATACTATGATGATCAATGATGGTCCGATGGTCTATAGTCATTGCAGACTACTCAATGCTTGTGAACGGCGACAAATAGATGATCATTTGTAGTTTCATAGTGCTTCAAAAGGCTTCATCATTATTAATAATGATTGCTAATGCTGGTTCAAAGCAACGACAACAATCAACAGACCAGCAAAACCAACTGACTCATTGATGAAGCACCTGCTTGATACCATCAGCAGCCAGCTGTTTGAACAGTACCAGCTTAATGCTGCTTGGTGCTGCAGGTGCTTCATCAATGGATCAACACATCCCAACGATCACCAAGCGACCAACTCCTTGGGCGCCAGGAGCTTGCAGGCTGACAGGCCGCACGGTTCGCGCCAGTACGGGATAGGACGGCAGTTGGACATCCGGCTTGGAAACCCAGCTTCTTCCAGGACCTGAGAACCAACAGTTGGATCATTGATAAAGTTAAGAATAGCGGGGCATTGCAACAGCTGGTTTGGAGGGAACCATTTGCATTGGATGAAGTAGGAATGTTCATTGACCAGGATTTTTTTTGATGGAGGTTGAATGTTTGAAGTCATCTCATGAGAATTCCTTTCCAAGTCATCCTGCGCGTTTCGGTGCCATGTCCAACGCCGTTCAAAGCGCGCCAATGAACTACACCTGCACGTCACACGCAGTTTCACCAGGTCGCTGTGATCTGTCCTGCAAGCAGAACCTATGGGACATGCCCCAATTTCTTCAACCAAAGCTTGGTAGTTCACAACAAAATCCACGTCGTCATCATCATCAACAACAACAGTAGTCCGTCAATATTGGGAGATGAAAAGATTGAAAGGGATCTATCTTGGTCACAGCCATTGGTAGCTTTGATTCACCAGAGCGATCACTATCCGCTGCGGGGTTGTCCCAATGTGTTGAGCTGAGCAAGTTCAGATCGCACCGCTGCGTGAGTCTCTGCCAATGATCCAAAAATGGACTGCGTTGGGTGGTGCGAGGCATCATGGGGTCCGTTTTACCAATTGCCAGCATGAGAAGTTCACAGATTTGGGCTACCTTCCCTGTGACTGTCTTACACTTATAAATTCTTTCCAGTTTGACCTTTCGACCTTACGTTTAGATCGATGGCTTCTCTCTCTGGAACTTCATGGGGCCTCCATGAAGACTGAAATGACAGGTGTGAAGATGTTTCCGGTTGAACCCACATGTGGTCGCTACTGATAACCACTGCTGATCATTATTTACAACTGATTCTCTTAATCATGAATCCTTAAGCATGGTCAGCCATCAACAATTATTGTGATTCGCTTGGTATTCACGACTATTGGCGATGAAGCATACTGTTCTTTTCTTGGTCCCTGAAATGCCTGGCGCTGCTTGCAAGTCACACCAGGATCCTACGACACCAGTGTGCCACTCAGAGACTCTCAACACAATCGGTCATGATGTCAGCGGGGAGACCTTGAGTTTTGCCGGGCCCCACTTGGAAGATATTGGTTTCCACAGTTGAACCATCAAAAACAGCTGCCGGGTGCTACTCCCTCATCAGTGAAATCAAATGCCTTCCCACATGCAGATGTGCATATGAGTATTCATGCTGTTGTATAGGAATGCGTCGAATGCACAGAATTCTGGAATGGCCTTGTTTGAACTTGATCAGTGAACAAAGTAAACATGGTAGCTCAAACATCAAGATGCTAACCCACCTCTTAGACATGATAGATCATCCATTGATGAAAAATTTCTCTCAGCTTCCATGGCTCTTTCCTTCCCAGGTTTGTTTGCGGACGAGGTAAGCGAGCGCGGCGGCAGGAAATGTGTTTTTGGTTGGCAGGTTGTTGCAGCGCTGCTGCTGGGAGTGCTGACAAGCATCATCAACGGACAAATAGCGACTGTTGAAGAGTTTGCATTGATGACTACTGATGGATAGATACCTGTGATTAAATCACGTGACCGTTGGGTCTGGGGAAGTCCCAACATGAGCCAACTGCTACACTTGAGGATTGCCACTGATCATTCTTCGCAGAATGTGGTGGTGATTGTTGTCTTTGCTCTGCCGCACGACCAGAATCAACCATCACCAACCTTCCAAGACCGACGAAACAACCCAAGCCAGCGAAGTAGCTGACTAACCAGGCCAAACCAGGCCAAACCAGACCACCACCCAAACGTCACCAACAAACCCCACCTCAAGCAAATCAACCCAACCAACCGACCAAACCAACCAACACCACCCAACCTCAACCCCTTGGAGCCGCGCCAGGCATATCTTCCCTACATCCAGGAGGCCTTGGCCCATGCCCTGGGTGTGGATCCAGCGCAGGTGCAGCGGTGTGGGCGCTGTGGCTACGGGATGAGTTGGATGAGTTTAGAGGACCTCGGTTGCTGGGTGATTAAGGGTTGATTAGTGGTGGTTAATGGTTGCTTAGTGGTGTTGATTAATGGTGGTTAGTGGTTAATTAATGGTGTTGATTAAGGGTGGTTAGTGGTTGATTAGTGGTGTTGATTCATGGTTGATCATGATGATTGGTGATCTGATTATGATGATTGGTTTGTGATCCAAGGGACTAAGCAAAGGTGAGAAAACCTTTGATGCTGAACATTTCACTATGAACAAGATGAAGTCTTTGATTGACAGCATTCTAAATCTCTAGTACATGCAAGTACTTGGGCAATGATGACCGGCCAATCTAATATGCAAAGTCTGATCCTTTCAGCATTGAAATTCTGGTCATGACTTTTTGTATTCCGTGTAGGAGTGGTTTCACCAGCTAGCTGGGAAGAGTTGGACTTGAAGGGGTTGCAAAAACCTGCCAGAAGGTTTGAATGCACGAGCTGTGCTGCGTTGTCGAACCAGATCCTGTGCTTGACAAAGAATTCTTGTTGAGAGTCATCTTTGCAACTCGTTGACGCATAATTTCCCGTTCATTACCCATGAGATCAAGCATCATCGAGCATCATCCATGGTGAATTTCTCAGCAACTGGACCAACAGACCCCCCTGACTAGACAAATTGCCCCCGTAGGACCTGGTGCCGTGAAGGCTCCCTTTCGCACAGGTGGATCTCCTGGGCATTGCCGGCGTAGTGCGACAGTGGCTCGAGCCGACAAATTTCAGGGTGGCTACCAGCTGGCCTTGGGAGATCCATTGGTTAAGCATTGGTTGATTCAAGGTTCATAGCAGCTCATCCTCATGAGGCACTTGATGGTTAGTTCATGGTTAGAAATGATTAATCATGATGAATAGGCTGAGATAGTGCTTCGTTGATGTTTATCGTTCCTGATGGATTAAACACATGTACGTATTGCAAAATCATCGGGTCATATCATATCCTGATGGGTAGTTTATCCTTTCAGGGTCTCTAAGCTGATGTATTGTTGATTGGTTCAAAAGATGAAGATGACAACCATATTTCCCGTACTTGATAGATTTGTTTGAATTATAGGTTGAATGTGGCCTGTGTTTTCTATGCTACTCTATTGCTTGATATGACTTACGATTGTTGATAAATCCATCATCACCTAATGATTTTTGTAGCTATTCGCAATGCATTGGCTGTGGGATGATTGTTGCACCAGCTAAATAATTGGAATTTCAATGACTGGACAGTGGTTGCCCTTGAGCTCATCAGTATGATGTAGATATCTCCCTGGCCACAGACAAAACCCCATGATGAAATGCCAGGAGCACCATAGCCCCGGGGTACCCAACTGGCTAACCCCTCACCATTGCCCGCACAGTCATAAGGTCCCTGCCCACCAGCACAGTGAGCTTCGCAACTTGGCAGTTTTCAGCTGGTGGTTTTGGGATTGGTTAACGTTGGTTGGTTTATGATGGTGGCTGTAGTATGGTTGCCTTATGATGGTTGAACCATGGCGAAGAAGGGTTGATGATGATTGATGAGGATTGATGATTCATGGGTTGTTGATTGGATAGGGCTTGGTAGTCAGTAGCAGTTTTCGCATTTGAATCAATCGATGACGGTGTGCAATTGTTGTTTGTGTTTTCCAATCATCGGACAACGCCATCCTGAGCAATGTCAAACACTCTGATTGATTGGTTATGATAGGCGGTAATACTACATAGTTTCTAGGGACCGATGAACTGAGTCAATCAACCTGGTCAAAGGACTCGGTCAATCAAGCTGCTCAATTGGCTCACTCAAATATGTACGTAGCTAATGAACTCAGTCAATGAACTTGAGTTAGGATGTTGACGCATAGATTTGGCCACTCTGAAGAGGGGATGCCTCTTGAGGCCATCAAAGTGCAGGATGAAAATGCCCGGCTCTCAGCCAACTCCGCAGGAAGCCAATGACACTTCGTGATGATTGAGGATTTCCAGTTGGTGAAATGCCGAAGAATGGGTGGTCAATTGTGCTACTCCAAAGATGGATGCCCCAAAGATGATCATTTTTAGATCATGGGGCATAGCCATCCTCATAATCGGCACCAGCACAGCCATCATCGTCATCGTCATCATCATCATCATCATCATCATCATCATCATCATCATCAACCACGATATACCCCATTCTTAGTTATCACCCCCTAAACTTCAAATCATTAGTCGCAGGTAGGTTATAATGGTTGGTTGATCATCATGGTCTTTGCCCTTGCCCTCCAGGCCACCGCTCTTTCCCAGCAGTTGGAGAACTTTCCGTCGAGGACCAAGCTGCTGAGGCTGGTGAGTCACCAACCACCGGTTGGCTGGTCATTGGAGTCACTAACCACCCGCAGGTAACCAGGTTAGCCCAGCAATGGCAGTTGATATGAATAGCCAACAATTGATATGAATAGCTGATTGGCTAATTGTCCACTTTGAAAATTTGGTTCATTCAATTGTCCAACTGTTCTATTGTTTGCAGGTTTGTTGCTGATACTCTGTTTGAAAGTGTTGGGGATGCTGGAGTCGCCAGATTCTTGGGACCTGAATGAGTTGACAAGTGAATTAGTTGCTTCCTGGTTTCATGCAGATGTGCAACTTTTGGGGAATCAGGGACTCTCATCATATTTGGGGGCACACGTCCCAATTCTTACTGGTGGTGTTTGCATTTCAATTCTTGATGGTTCTTCTTGTCATAGACTGTGCGTTGCTAACGTTCTGTCAAGCTGTGTTGGTCATCCCCATGGTCTCACTGGCTTGGCGTCTGAGGTCAAACTACGGTGCATTCTTCGACAAGCTCAAACAGGCCCCGCTGATTGGTGGTTCCGGTGTTTGGTTCTTGTTGGTGGTCGTTGTCACGGAGATGTTGAAGGTCCGGCCATGACACCATTTGTACCTGAAAGAAACGTTTGAGAGATCTGAGAACCTGGAAGAAAATCCAACATTCCCGAAATCTCTTCATGGAATCCTCCAAGTTGTAACCCAAGCAGTTCAAGCCCTGAACAGTGCACCCATTGGACCTTGAAGGTTCAATGGGTGTCCCTCACAGTTGAGGGGTCGAAGCCATGCTGAGGACTCCAAGGGTTGAACCTGCCAGGTCCTAGCTGACGATCTTCCAATGCCCAGCATTTTCAGCTGGGACGCCCAGTGCAAAGTGCTGCTGGACAAAGATCCAACTGGAAATGTGTCCAACCGTGGTGTCACCTTGTGTGAAAGTGGATGAATGTGGATGAAAGAGAGAAGCAAACAGCAAGATGGAAGTGAGAAGATGAAAGTTAGAAGCATCTTCCAACATCCTAAGAGAAAGAGAAGGGAGGATGACACGTGACCCGTGGCACAGGCACCCCAAGGGTGACCGCGAAGCATTTGGAGGCCCGGTTCTCAGCACACTGCCCTGAACCACAGCAGCGCCGTGGACCCAGCACCGAGGTTGTTTCGGATTTCCAGGTTCCTGTTCCGAAATGGTTGGCCCGGGCACCCAGTCATCGACATCGTTATCCAAATCCTATGCCAGGAGACTCTCTGTTTTTTTCTTCTTTCCAGGAGAAGATTTCTGTCTTTTTTTCCGGTTTGCAGTGGATCCTGCATGGTTTCAACTCAGGCCACGTCTGAGTGGAGTTGGCAGCTGAGATGTTGGCAGTTTCACGGGGCAAAGAGCGCTTTGATTCAGAAGATGTCACTTTCACATGGGAAGTATCCAGGGTTTGCCCAGTCTCACTGGCTGGGCTTACCTTGTTGTGGAATGGAAATGCCAGAACTGAGATTTGGGAGAATCGACCGATGACAGCAAAACAGGTTCGTCCTGTTGATTTTAGCTACTGGTGAAAATCATCCACAATTCTCCGTGATCATGTCGCTGGTTCGGTGGGATAACCCAACCGTGATGACGGCGGAACCATCATTCACCATCAGAAATCATCAATAACCATCATGGAGCAAGTCAATGACCGGTAACCATCAATGACCAGAAACCATCACGAACCATCAATCACCATCATGAACAATCATGAACCGTCACTACTCATCATCACCCACATCATTCACCACAGCATCCTGTCGCAGCAGCCAGCTTTCCGTGAGTCCAAGGCACCTGTCCTGCACTCTGTGGCGCGGCCTGGCAGTTCAGAGGCGCTGTAGACATCCGATTGGCTTCTCTGAGCCGTTGGGACCACTCAACCGTTGCCTTGCAGCCATGTGGCAACTGGGATGCAGATCCTTCTACCTGCTTCGAAAAAGAGATATTCTATTGAGGTATTTCATTAGAAAATGGGAAAGCATAGATTCCCCTGTTTTTGTTGATCGATTCCCACTCCTTTGCTGCAACCAGTGCATGCCACATCGGCCAGATGTGAAGTGCAGCAGTGGCAACGACTTCGCATGCAGCGCTACAGGTTGGGAGGGGCTTGCCAGGTCAGTGTAGCTAGCCTTTATGGAAGAGTTGTGTATGACCTCTTCAACTTCTATGAATTTCGCCTCAGAGTCACTCAGAGATCAGTGGAGTGAGTAACCCACGGGTTGAGCAGCGCCAACAGCGCCAGCGGCCAGGGACAAAGCTTCCCACAGAACAGTCTTGCGAGGCGTGGAAATCGGGGCGGTTGAGGTGCTCCAGCCACGCAGCATCCTGGGACTTCACATTGAAATCATTGAATCATCCTTCAGAACTATTGATCATTCTAATGTACCATTATGAATCATCATTAGGATCACTACAAGGCTCTATGTGTTTGCATATTTTGAGTGATTCTCAAGGATCCCCATGTCCATCAACCATCACTGATCATCCACTGTCAGCCAGCATTTACCACTGTTTTTGGAGACTATCTATCAAGTCTTGCCCGTCACTGCGCGAGGTCTACGTGGACTGCCCATTCGAATGGACCTGTCCTCTGGGTGGTCGTGATGCCAACGAGCTGGTTCCTTGGCCAAAGAGAAGCTGAGCTGTCCATCCCCCGGTGTTTCCCAACCGATAGCCTGTTGCAATCCGAGTGACCTCGAATGGATAGGGAAGGAACAACCCTTGAATGGATACAGTAGAGTTTAAAAGTTTTTAGTATGTTTGAAATGTATCCACATTTTTTGGGATTTCGGCATTGTGAAGGAATATGCATTCATGATTGGCCATCTATGTTCACTTCTGATCCATGTACGCGTTTTCAAGCAAAAGATTTGGGGGAAGGCTTTGAGGACTTCGTGAATGGATCGGAGCTATGAGGGTGTGCCTGTTTCAATGGCAAATTCACAGATTCACCTGGAACTAAATCACAATTGTCAGTTGTGCAAAAGCATCCCCAGATCTCCACATATCGTCTTCACCCATCCATAGTTGTTTAGTTTCGAGAGTTAAGTCGTTGGAAAAAAAAAATGAATATAAAGCAGTGACTATCCACGATCAGCTCTGATCAGTAGCTGCCTATAGACAACATGACCATTCATCAACGAATCCATCGTCGGTTGACTGCAAGAAAGCTGCCTTTGCTTGCATACTCATTGATTGAAGGCCCCATTCATAGACAACCCCATGTATTTAAGTTCCAGTACATTCCAGTTCGAAGTTGATTTGGATCCCATGCTTTCTGCTTTTGATCTGCCATGGGAGGCTTGTGGCGTGCAATTCTTGTTGGTTGCAGGCACAGTCCTGGGGCAGTTCCCTTCAAATGGCTATGGCAAATACGATGGACACATCCTTGGTTGGGAATTCCCTACGATGTAGCAATAGCATGCAGTAGCTAAGTTGATATTACTCTTTCTTTGTGACAGATGCGGCCGCGGGTCAAGATCAATGATTGCCAAACATGAACAGATGAACATCCCAACGAAGCCGATTCTGTTCAATTTTGAGACGTTCACTGGTGATATAAAACCAAGATGATGATGTTAAAATATCCAACCAATGTGAATTGTGAATTGTGGGTTGATATCGGTTTATGCGTAGTTTTCCTTGATGGAATTACGGCTTTCCCAGCAGACTATTTCTGGACACCGCAGCAGTGATGCGCAAAGAACTTGCAGGAAGCTTCCTGTTTTTTCGTCACAGCCCCAAAGACTTTGCTTGTCAAGACATTCATGGTTTGCCCAACATGAATGGTTGGGATGCTTCTGACAGGTTTGGTTTTTGATGGGCACGGATTGTAAACAAAGCATCAAAGATCTGAAGCCAACAAAAGGGGGGCAACACTGCGGATAAAAGCAAACGAGCCACACAACCTGTAGAAAAATACTCTTAGTAAAGATGACCAGGAAGTTGAAGATCATGATTTTCAATGAAATAAAGAATGCGACAACAATTCCTAGAGATTTCACGTTCAGGCTTGTTTGCCAGAGCTGGCCTCCACTGGTCTTCGGTGGCTGAGGATCTTCGAATGGAAAAAGACATGATTCAAGTTGGATCTGTTTACACCCAGGGGTTGCTGAAAAAAGTTTCCATCTGCCATGGTAGAGGATCGTTGCTGGTTGATTGCCAGTGCCTGATGTCAAGCAGGAAAGCTTCTGCTTGAAGATTATGCGGCAGCACTCTGACTGAGAAAAATCTATCGTAATAGGTCCATCAAGATGAATTTTGTTTGATGTAGATTGTATAGTCAAAGTGAGATTGGTTGGATTGGGTGCATATCCAAGTCTTCCACTGCACCTCTCAGTAAATGGTCCAATTGTCCTAACTACATCCATCAACATCTCTCACGGGGAGGAGGCTTCCCACTTGGATGATAACAGGGGCGGACCTGCAGCGTGATCAGGCGGCCTGATCCTGTTGGTCCTCCTCTTCTGGCTGTTGGTTCAAGTGGTCCGCTGGGAACCCTGGAAACTGCCCGTCACGGGGGGATTCGCATCGGTGGTGTTGGTTGGTTGATTGCAGTTATCAGCATTGTTGGTGACAGATCCTTAGCTTTACCCGTTGTTGCTGACATCCAGCTCAAAATGGCAAATTTTCTGGGAGTTGGCAATGTCAAGGCTGATTTATGAAAGTCTCAGGTACGGGTTGACAGAACCCGACAAGCCGTGATGGTTGAAAACCATGAGAAGTAGTTGGTTATAATTGATAAAAAGAAGAATAGGCGTATTGAGGCGTTGATGATAGCTAGTAAATACAACCAAAGGTTGATAGCAGTTGCTGACTGATGTTCTGTTGATGTTCAAGAATTTTCACGTGATCTTGACATGAAATGTCGAAACCGTCCAAGGGTTGCTTGATGCTCAAGCAAGCATGCAATTCTCCGAAAAAGACAATTCTTTTGCAGATTTCATCATCCCTTCATATTTGAATTTCGGAATTTTGGATCTAAACGAGGACGATTTCAACCTCCTCAGCGACAGTCTCAGCACGTCATCGCCATGTCACCGGGCCTTGGTCAACCGCTCAGGTCGTTGCTGCCGTTGCAGGCGAGCCATCAGCCATCCGTGAAGCAAAGATCGCCCGTGGCTTCAAAATCGTTGCTGCCGTTGCAGGGGAGCCATCAGCCATCCGTGAAGCAAAGATCGCCCGTGGCTTCAAAATTTTCTCAGCATAGGCAACGGTGATGAACCATTCTGAAAACCAGTAACCATAACTCAACCATTATGAATCATGAGATCAATCATTCTCAACCATGATGAATCATTGTGAACTATGATTACAGCCATTATCAATTCATTATGTTTAGGCATCTCTTAGCCATTCTTGAGCATCGTTACACCATGAGTTCTCCCCACCATTCGCCATGTTTCATTGTCCCCGTCTGCTAGGCCCCGTACCGGACAGATGCGGCTCATTGCGAAGGGCGGACAGTCCATGAAGGCCCCGGGGAACGGAGCCAAGCAGCTGGTGGTCGTCCATGCAAGGCATCTCATTGGAGGCAAGTATCTGAGTAGTGTGTAGTGAGAAAGAATCAGGGTAGATAACAACGCTTGGTTCTTGCTCATGGGTTTCAAGCAAGCGAGCTGGTCCATGGGCCACAATGGTTTGTAACAATCAATGATGGTTGATGGCAGTGATCATTGTTGGATTGACGATTTGTTATGCGCCAGTCCACTGTTGGTTGTTTTGGCCACCCTCCTGCATGGCACTTTAAGGTCTGGGGTACCACATGCCCACATCTTGCCGCTTTATTTTCGTCATGCAATACTCACATTAATATATGTTGACAATTGCTAAGACCATTGATGAATCCTTATTGAACAAATCAGGTGGTCAACTATTGTGAAGTACCAACAATTATCGATCATCCACAATGACAAACCGAGTCAACCCGCATTGACCAATACTGATGATCGTTCCTGATATCATTCACCATGCTACTGCCACCCATTTCCGACCAAGTCTCCCATGCCCAAATCGCGAGGTCAATTTCTATATTGTGCAGGACCAAAAGGAAGGCTCGGTGTGTCATGTTGGTACTGAGGCTGAAGAAGCAGAGTTCACTGCAAGTCAGAGGCTGTGTTGGTTCATTTGTAGAACCCACCCATGACCATGATCTTTGCTACCCACAAAGACAATCGAAAAACAGCCTTTTTTTATGTCATGGAAGGATTTTGAAAGGCCTCAACGTTGCTTCTTCAAGAAGATTGGGCCCGGGTGATATCGACCAAATGCTCCCCAGAGTGGGACAAGTCTAGTGTTTTTTGTGTGGTCTTTGGTGTCAGGGGAAAAGGAGGAGCACGACACGGTCATAAAGACCCTCACCAACAACGCTCAGGCTGGCCGTTTTTTGCTAAGACTGATCCTTTCTTGCACAAATTTGCGATGAATCGAGAAACCCATGATGAGGGGGTTGCCTCACAGGAAACATATGTTTGTTTGCACGTGGGTGCATTGCTTGAGTATGCTTGCCTTGATGCTGTCGAATAACCCTTGTGCCTATCTATTGAAGATTGCAGTGTTTATGTAAGCTGGTCTTCCAGGCGAGAGTGACTTGGCAGCGGAAATGGACGCTTTAGCACTGAGCATTGGTAGCAGATTTTTGGGTCTTTGCAGGTCCTCATAGATATCTCGTTGATTCCTGTTGATCAATCAGTCATTATGCCCAAACTCATCACTTTGATCATAGATAGCTATTGATAACCACAATTGACCGCTATTGATGGGTTGTTGGCTTTTTTGTCTACGGACTTTATTGAGATAGACCCACTATCAGGAATGATAACCCATTGTGGTTGATCATTATCACTAGCCACCTCCAGTTCCACCATTGCTTCATAGTTTTGCTGTTACTGCATAAGATAATCTTCCACAGATTTGCAGCTTATTTGTTCTCAACTCCACTAAACGTTCACAATCTTCATTGTTGTTTGTCATTGGTGTACAGTACGCGAGTCACCCCCTGCCGTCGAGGAAGAGCAAAAGACGAAGGTGGTGAGGGGCCTTGGTCACTATTCCTGCAAGATTCCCGGACCTTCTTTCCCTTAGAAAGTCGATGGGCGGTAACAATGGTGAATCATGGTGGATGGTTGATAAGGAAGCCTTCCCAGAAATGGTTCGCATGGAATCTTCAATTTTTGGGGATGCTCATGGAAAGACTTTATATGAGCGGGAGAGCGATTACGTTGGAGGAAATGCCCCGGATCCTGGTGGCATATCTGTTATGTTCATTGATTTGACATCATCTACGTGCATTCAACAGTGAGTGCCCAACTATGACAGACATACCATGGCCATTGCCCAGAATATCCATAGTGGTCCCACTGGACAACCTGCAATTCATTCCATGGTGTGGGACACGGTGTATCCCCTAATGTGGCATACCGAAATTTAAACATTTATGATACATCTAGTTATGTTATGGCTTGTATCTCATGATGACGGCTATAAATTGGTCAATACCTCTGGTTAATGATGCTTCAATAACGGTTCAGACTGATGAAGATTGGTTCGTGTTGCTTAAGGCCTTGGTGAAATACTGGTGACTCACCCAGTTGGAGCCCCCGGGCGTTCACTCAGCTCGAGGTCTGGGACATCGACGTGGAGAAAGCGCAACGGTGCCTTTCCAAGTTGTGGAAGACGGGTCATGATGGTGGTGATAACTGGTAGTGGTTCAACAATTGTTGGTTCATACTGACAATAAAACTTGGAGGTCAATGAGAGTTGACTGCTGGATAGTGACCGTGGTTAAGGACCAGACTGTTGCTGAGTTGGTTCACCTGGTTGACATCCACGGAGCAGAGCCGAGGTTGGAATTCCAGCAGTGGAAGATGCAGAAAATGGGAGGCACGGGCGAGAGGAAGACTTCAACGATCACAACACGAGTAGCTATGGAGAAAGCACAAAATTCATCCAGGGAGATAAGACAAAGTACAGAGTGAGGAGCTATAAATAAAGCAGAAACTGTATCAATTTAGATACTTCTGTTGAATGTTGGAGCGTTCAAGAAGTACATGAGCAGCAGTGGTGAATCACAAGCTGCTATGCTGATTTCACCTCTCGCAACATCATGAGCTAGTTTACTTTCAAATGGAGGGTCCTCATTTTTGCGCAGGAGAGTTTTCACTGCTCAAATCTGACAGATGCCCTTGAGATTGTTCGCTTGCAGCTGCGATATAACTTCAACCAAAGGTTCGATCCAATGCCTAGGCAGATGTACAGCATAAATATGTTCGATCTCTTTCTACATCCCCCTGTTTTTTCACATCCATTTCTACATAAATTGCATGTTATACATTTATTGTCGATTTATGGTTTTATTGCAATATGTCATGATCACGGCATGACTCCTTCCACTTCAGGAGAACTCACGGACCGGCAGGAGCGTGCATTGAAGCGCCTAGGCCGAACAGTTCGGCCCTTCTGTGATTTCCAAAACGGTTTGGACTTTTGAAAATGGCAATGCTTTCATATGCTTTCACATTTTGCTTTCGTATGGTTTCATGTGGTTTCATATGATTTCGGTGATGTCATGAGGAAGGAAGCACAAGATCAGAGACCCTGTTTCAGGTTTTGAACCCGTCATCAATTCTGAAGAATCGAGGTACCTGACATGCACAGAATAAGCAAATGATTATAGCGGTGCTTACAAATGCAATAAATGAATAAAGAAATTGAAAAAGTAAGTAAGCAAATGTCTATGACACATCTGCAAGCAGTTCTGCCTAAGGTTCAATCTATTCCAATGCTATCAGAAAATGGAAAAGTGGTAGTTTCTGCGCAGGGTTCGACATCAAAGGATTTTGGTGATGGGATTCTCAGCTGAGGCGCCTTCCAGGGAAGGGGCGCCAGATAGTGCCCCGGCAGAGTGGAGGAAGGGATTAGGGTGGATCAAGCCTCAAATCTTTGAAGGAAAAACCCCTTGTTCTACTAAGATGATCCTTTTTCAAGAGGAAACATTGTGATTGTGGAGAGGGACCATCACTGCAATTCTCAGTTGGCACAGGTTGCAGAGAGGGAAGGCTTCCGTTGACCAACCTGAAACCTGAGAGGTCAACTCATAGTCAGTGGTTTCCATTCGATAATGTTGCTACATCACAAAGCCGCCGAATCCTTAACAGTGCAGCCCAAAACCATTTCCTTTTTGAAGAATTGCAGATTCTGCCGTGTGGGTATCCTGATTTATTGACAGCCGCTTTGAAATCAGGATTTCATTCCTTGGTCGAATCCTTTTTGACTTGGCAGCTTTGCCTAGGGCCGTCGGACCACACAAGAGCTCCTTCAACAGCACGAACAGGAAAGCCGCGTTCCCTGACTTTGGCGCAGTACCTATAGTGTACACAGAAGATGTTCTGTTTACAAAGTCAATACACTTCAGTTTGGTATCTTCACTTTTCAGGTGTTCCCTCTTTGCAATATACGTGTTGAAGAATGTTCCCACCCTCCATTTAAACATGGCAGAGAATCCCAAGAACTATCGCTACCTCAGCTTATCAGCTGTCAGGAGGCTGCCGTGCAGTGGGAAAACTCCCTTAAGGCACAACGGCAGCTGCAACGAAATTGCAGACAGGACCAAGACACTGAACCGAAGTTGTTTCCAAAGAATTCGATTGTCATGTTTTGAGCATCCTAGTGATTGGCTTTAGATTCAACAGCTACCGATGCCTCCAAAATTGAAAGCTTTCAATCGTTCAAAACTTAGAATTGCATCATGCTTGTGTGTATGTCCCAGTTTGATTTTGTTTGAGTCTCATCCGTAGTTTAGCTGTGCATCCTTTTACCGTGGCACTTCCCATGCAGACGGATGCAACTACTCCCCGGTCGGCGGCATCCCCGCGAACACCTGCGTCGCAGAGTGCTTGGTCGCAGTCAACACAAGGCATGGCGCCCGGTGCAAATCTTGGGAGAACAAAAGTCTTGAGACAACAATAAACTTGTGATACAAGAAACTTGTCATAAGATAAGTCTTGTTTAAACTTGTGATATCTTGTGATCTTTGTTTTTTTCGATCTTAGTAGAGTTGTGATCTTTGTTGTTTTTCGATCTTTGGTGATCCCAAAATGCAAATTGGTGCAGTTTCTGTCTATTGCCTCCGAAGAAGAGCATGGCAGGATTCTTTATTTTAAGATCTGGTAAAAAGTTTGAAGAAGAATACAGAGTCGAAGACTGCGTTGAATTTTGTTTGGATTCCGGTCGACCACTCCCACCTAGCCCCTGTTTTTTGTGCGTCCCCACCTTGGCTCAGGCGAGATGCCGGCACCCTACAGACTACACGAGCGCATGAAGCCTAGAAGCGGATGTCAGTGCAGCATTGCATCAGCACCCTGGATGACCTCAGTTAAGGGCAGAATTTGATCACTTGAGAATCATGAATTCTATTGTATCCTATCAACTAATTCTATCATCTGATTCTATCATCTAATTCCACTATCTAATTCCATCAGAGTTCTGTCATCTGTCTTTCTTGGGAACCTTTGGTGACCTGCCTTGTGGATTGCTCGAACGGGTCTTCCGAGGTGTGGAATACTTTTCCACCAGCTTGGGGAGGCTGGAAGATCTGCTGAACAACACGTCCTACAGCGGAGCCGAACATGCTTGGAGCCTGAAAATGACAACGGAGTGAAGCTGATGATGAACCATTCAGCTCCTTCTAATATCATGAAGCTCATTATGAAGCTTAACATGTGAAAAACTGCCATCATAAGATCCTCCTACTTGGCATCACTGATGAAAGGAGCTCGTTCTTTCTTGCAGGTGGATGGCTGCCGAGATCTACGGTGCATATTCGGAATGTGGTCAGGAGCTTGGTCTCCTGGTTGCCTGGTCACAAGTTGGCCAAGAGGTGCTGCTGGGTGATGTCATCCTCTCTGCATTTGGAGTTTGAAACCGTTTTTCACCATGTTTAACTCTTTGCGAGACGTTGAGATGTTGATGACTGAGGGACTCAAGTGGCTTTGATGGCCAGGTTCAAGACCTTGAATTTTCCAGGGTGTTTGTGTTGTCAGTGTTGTCAGCCTCCAAGGATATGATGTGATGATCACATCAAACCGTGGTCGCAGTACACAGTGGGGGGTCCTAGCACCAGACTGCCAGGAGAGAATTCCGATCGTTCGAAGCAGAAAAATTGAAAACAAGAAGAGTAAAATCTTAGTGTAATCTCTTCAAAATGCAAAATCTACATTTTGAGGAGGAAAGAAATGTAATGATGAGGAGAAAATGCAAAATCTACCAGAGGAGCAAATCCAAATACTCAAAGGAGGATGAGGAGGAAAAGTATGCAACATTCCTCGAACTGAAGGTAAGGCCATCTTGCGGGTATTCTCTGTTGATTTTTAGCTGTCCAAAGCACCCTTGTATCCGGTGAATTAGTAAATGGTGTTTCGAAGTAAACAGTTCAAGAAACACTTCAAGAGCAATGTGCTTGCACAGTTTCAAGATGTTTTCAATAGCTTTGCAATATGTTTATGTTTTCAAGATGTTTAAAGTGACAATCCTTTCTCCAAGAGCTGCAATCGTTCGACATGGCAAAGTTGCACACAGAGGCTGCGTCGCGAAGTTCCTCTGCACCTCTTGCGTCCCCTGATTTTGGAAGGAGAGTCTGCCACCCAGAACAACAGGTGCAAACTACAAACATTAAAATACGAATACATACATTTAAATACAAATACAGTCTATATTGCCTCAAGGATTTTGTGACTCATTCTGTTTTGTGTGTTGGTCCAGTATCACTGTCTTGTGGAACGCCTGTCCTTTTCCACCCGTCCTTGCAGAATCGGCTCCCGTTACCAGGTTGGTGAGCGCCTTCTGGAACAACGAATGGTGAACAGGGGCAGTTGGACGTTGATCCCACTTTGGATACCTTGCGAAAAACAAGAATTGTGAGCCGGTCATGGGTAGTCAGCCTTGCAGGAGACTGTTGAGGATAGGAAACAATGAAGCATAGCTAAAAATGGTCGACCAAATTTGTTGCGGAAACCTTTCGAGAAAAGATCAAGGACTGCTGGGAACATTACATGCTAAAACCCCACAAAGTTGTGACCGGGGCACATCTCGCAGGTACCAGGGACATGTCTTGAGCAAATCCCATCCCTCAGTCCTGAACTCAGTCCTGTTTGAAGATCTTTGTTTCATTGATCTCATGGCAACTCTTCAAGCCTTTGCAACTCTTTTGGAAACATCCAGAACAGCTACGTCGGCTACTCCGTGAAGTTGACGATGTGCGGCGAGGCGTTTTTATTGGGAGAGAGGTTCAGTCCCGGTCGAATTTCAAGGCAAAATCATCAAAATCATATAGAACTGAAATGATCAATTGAGCCAACCAAGTAACGAAGTTCAATTGCCAATTATCAATTGAATTAACTCCTCAATCCCGAAGTCGAAGTTCAATTGCCAATTATCAATTGAATTAACTCCTCAATCCCAAAGTTGGAAGAAAGTATCCTTCTGTATACTCCATGGTTGATTGAACCTTCCGCTGCAGGACATGTGTTTGCAGACTCCCAATGTCTGGCTGGGGGCCTCAGATCGCCCCTTGCTTTGTGCCATGGAAAATTTGCCAATCCTTGTGCATCTCCGATTCTTTCTCCCCCTCT
>VSDK01004639.1:32956-65863 GCA_009767595.1 Symbiodinium kawagutii | reverse complement strand
TTTCCCTCTCTCTTCTACTCTATGTTTTCTACTCTATTATCTCTCTCTTTTACTCTATACTCTCACTCTTCTACTCTATTATCTTTCTCTTCTATTCTATATGCTCTCTCTCTTTTACTCCATTCTTTCCGACTCTTGCTCTATTCTCTCTCTCTCTCTCTTCTACTCTATTCTCTCTCTTTTACTCTATTCTTTCTCTCTTCTACTCTATTCTCTCTCTTTTACTCTATTCTCTCTCTCTTTTACTCTATTCTCTCTTTCTCTTTTACTTTATTCTCTCTCTCTCTCTCTCTTTTCTACTCTATTCTCTCTCTCTCTTCTACTCTACTCTATTTTCTCTCTCTCTCTCTCTTTCTCTCTTTTACTCTATTCTCTCTCTCTCTCTCTCTCTCGTCTACTCTTTTATCTCTCGCCCTCTTTTCCTCTATTCTCGCTCTTCTACTCTATTCTCTCTCACCTCCACTCTATTATCTCTCCCTTTTACTCTATTCTCTCTCACCTCTACTCTATCATCTCTCTCTTTCACTCTATTCTCTTTCTCTCTTTTACTCTATTCTCTCCCTCTTTCACTCCATTCTCTCTCTCTTTTACTCTATTCTTTCTCTCTCTCTCTCTCTCTCTGTCTCTCTCTCTCTCTCTCTCTTCTGCTCTATTCTCGCTCTCTCTCTCTCTCTTTTGCTTTTCTCTCTCTCTTACTCTATACTCTCACTCTTCTACTCCATTCTCTCTCTCTCTCTCTCTTCTACTCTATTCTCTCTCTCTCTCTCTCTTTCTATTCTACTCTATTATCTCTCTCTTTTACTCTATTCTCTCTCTCTCTCTCTTTCTATTCTACTCTATTATCTCTCTCTTTTACTCTATTCTCTCTCTCTCTCTCCTCTCTTCTACTCTATTCTCTCTTGAGCTTTTACTTTATTCTGTCTCTCTCTCTCTCTCTCTGTCTCCTCTCTTTCACTCCATTCTCTCCCTCTTTCACTCTATTCTCTCTTTCTTTTACTCTATTCTCTCTCTCTCTCTCTCTTCTACTCTATTTTCTCTCTCTTCTACTCTATTCTCTCTCTTTTACTCTATTCTCTCACTCTTCTACTCTATTCTCTCTCTCTCTCTCTCTCGCTTCATTCTCTCTCTCTCTCTCTCTTACTCTATTCTCTCACTCTTCTACTCTATTCTCTCTCTCTCTCTTCTACTCTTTTCTCTCTCTCCCTCTTTTCCTCTCTTCTCTCTCTTCTACTCTATTCTCTCTCACCTCTACTCTCTCTCTCTATCTCTCTCTTCTACTCTATTCTCTCTCACCTCTACTCTATTCTCTCTCTCTCTCTCTTCTACCCTATTCTCTCCCACCTCTACTCTATTCTCTCTCTCTCTCTCTCTTCTACCCTATTCTCTCTCACCTCTACTCTATTCTCTCTCTCTCTCTTCTACTCTATTCTCTCTTTCTCTTTCACTCTATTCTCTCTCTCTCTCTCTCTTTCTTTCACTCTATTATCTCTCTCTCTCTCTCTCTCTCTTCTACCCTATTCTCTCTCACCTCTACTCTATTCTCTCTATTCTCTCTCTCTCTCTCTCTTCTACTCTATTCTCTCTTTCTCTTTCACTCTATTCTCTCTCTCTCTCTCTCTCTTTCTTTCACTCTATTATCTCTCTCTCTCTTCTACCCTATTCTCTCTCACCTCTACTCTATTCTCTCTCTCTCTCTCTTTTACTCTATTCTTTCTCTCTCTCTCTCTCTCTCTCTCTCTCACTCTTCTACTCTATTCTCTCGACCCTTTTCTTCCTTCCTAGATTTTCTTTCTCTTTCTCTCGTTCTCTTTCAACGCTGAGGCGTCGATTTCCCAAGGATGCTGCTGTGCAAATCTTCGATGATTCGTTGGGTTGGATGAGCGCCACGGTCCACAGCGAGGCAGCAGCACCAAGGTTTGAAGGCAGCTAGCCACATGCCACAAGTCCCAAGGAGCCACAATTCGATGTCAACCAACTGGAGTACTGGACAACCCTGCCTGAAATCACAGAAACAGCATAGGTGCAGGAAATATCGAGTTGCCTATTGAGATGATGGGCCCTAGGAAAGCTGATGTACATCTGTGAAGTTTGAAATTTTCAAAACTTAAACACCTTCATAAAGTATTTTTTATAGAATCATGTGCATCTAAATATTCAAAATGACTTGCTCCGAGCCGCCAGGCAGAAATGACAGAGCCCTTTCCGAGCAAGGATGCTGCGGGGGCTTTTGTTGGTGCCAACTCTTCCCTCCTCTCATTGTCATCAGTGCCTAACCCACAACGTCATAGCTTTATTTTTCCTTGGCGGGACACAGGACACAGTGCCAACTTGGCCCGGTTCGTCAGCTTTGGGTGGCGTTCAAACAGCCAAGAATGTGAAGGTCCTGTGCGATGCAAAGCCTTCAATTGCAAAGGTTTGACGTCGAAGTCATCCACGAGACCGGCGAGAAAGACAAGGCAAGCGGTGACAGCGCATGTGTCCGCGTTCTGTGGCCGACTGACAAATTGTTGAGGTTGGTTGTCATGCTTGAGGTTTCTTCTCATCCAGTTTATTAAGCATATGATTAATATAGACATGAACCAACCGTTTTGGGGGGTCCCCTACTTTGAGAATCACGACTGATATGTAAAACTGCTAGTGACAAATGTAAAAAGGGCTACCGTTAAACAGAAAAATCATCACTTTTGATCACGATTTTGCTCTAGGAAATTCATCACTTCTTGTTGGGCGATCGAAAGTGATGAATTTCCCGGCAGAAAAAAAAGAAAACAGCCACTGCAGACTGCAGGTGAATCATCACCGGTTTTCACTGGAATTGCAGTTTCACTCATTGAGCAGCTGCCGATCTGCCAACCACTCTGCATTCCCAGACCGAAGTTGATCAACTTCAGACACCTCAGAGTGAGGCAACCCACTTTTGCTTGCGAGGTTCCCGGTTACCGGGTACAACGAGAGAAGAGGTTTGGGACCTCAAACAAAGACGCTGCATGTGAGTGTATGAATGTTTTGTATGTGCAGTTTTAGCTGAGCATGAAGTGGTTACCAATATTTTTCGGAACCTGAAATTTTTGTCTTCCACAACAGAATTGTTTATTACATGCTGTTCGGTAAATGCAACGCATTCCTTAGGACATTGTAATCAAAGTATGGACAGCTAAATATTAATATGTATATATTTAAAATTGAAATTATTTGGATATGTTTCAAATGTATTATCAATATATCCAAATATCATTGAAAATAAGTGTATTTTGAAAATATTTAATCGGTATATCTAATAAGATCATAATTTATGTTATTTATAGATTATTTATATTATATAATGATATAATTTTAATATATATTAGATATTTAGTTATTCTTTATAATTTTAATATATATATTAGATATTTAGTTATTTTTTTTAACTTATACATTATTTTTCATTTGATTTCAAAGGAAGTTTCATAGAGAACTCCCAGTTACAGTCCAGTAGAAGAGAAAAGAGTAGTAGAGAAGAGAAGAGTAGAGAAGAAGAAGAGTAGAGAGGAAGAAGAGTAGAGAAGAGAAGAGTAGAGAAGAGAAGGGTAGAGAAGAGAAGAGTAGAGAAGAAGAAGAGTAGAGAAGAGTAGAGAAGAGAAGGGTAGAGAAGAAGAAGAGTAGAGAAGAGAAGGGTAGAGAAGAGAAGAGTAGAGAAGAAGAAGAGTAGAGAAGAGAAGAGAAGAGTAGAGAAGAGAAGAGAAGAGTAGAGAAGAGAAGGGTAGAGAAGAGAAGAGTAGAGAAGAAGAAGAGTAGAGAAGAGAAGGGTAGAGAAGAGAAGAGTAGAGAAGAAGAAGAGTAGAGAAGAGTAGAGAAGAGAAGGGTAGAGAAGAAGAAGAGTAGAGAAGAGAAGGGTAGAGAAGAGAAGAGTAGAGAAGAAGAAGAGTAGAGAAGAGAAGAGAAGAGTAGAGAAGAGAAGAGAAGAGTAGAGAAGAGAAGGGTAGAGAAGAAGAAGAGTTGAGAAGAGTAGAGAAGAGAAGAGCAGAGAAGAGAAGGGTAGAGAAGAAGACGAGTAGAGAAAGTAGTGTAGAAAAAGTAAGAGAAAGTAGAGAAGAAAAAATAGAGGAAAAAAAAAATAGATAAAATAAAATTTAAAATTTTATTTAAAAAATATATTTATAAATTATTAAAATATAAATATGATAGGAATTTTTAAATATAAAAAAAAAAATAATATTATTTATAAAATTATAATTAATAAATTATTATTTTTGGATAAATTTAAGTAATTATTTTTTATATTTATTGTAAAATAATTATTAATATATATTTAATTTTTATTTATTTATATTTTTTTATTTAAATAATATTTATATTTTTTATAATTAAATAATAAATATTTTTTTTTATAATATATTTTTTTTATTAATATAAATATATTTTTATATATATTTTATTTCTAATATTTTTTATGTTTTTATTTTATATAATATTAATTTATATTTTTTAAAATATTTTAATATAATTTATTTTTATATAATATAAAAAAAAAAATATATATATATATATTAATTATTTTTTTTATGTTTTTAAATATTTTTTTTTATAAATTTATTAATTTTAATTAATAAAAATATTATTCTAAAAATTTAAATACATAATGTGAGTTGTTTTTGGAAGTAAGGGTTTTATTTTGGTGTGGTTTTAATGGTTTGGGTAGATGGATAAGATTGGATATTTTTTTTGGATTTTGGAATGGTATAATTATAAAGGAAAATATTTTAAATATTTAAATATTTTTAATTAAAAAATACATTATATTTAAAAAAATTTAAAATAGTTGGGTTTTAAATATTTAGGTTTTTGGTATATATAAGTTAAAATGGTTAAATATTTTTTTAAAAAATATAATTATATATTTTTATAATTTTTTATTTATATTTTAAAATTTAAAAAAAATATAAAAATTTTATATTTTTTAATATATAATGAAAATATTTTTATTTATAATTAAGAAATTTATAATATATTAATTTAAATATAAAATATTTTTTTATTATTATATAATTATTTATTTTATTTAAAAATAAATAAATTTAAATATTTAGAATAATTATATTTTAAAATATATTATAATTATTATAAAAAATATTTTTTAATTATATATTTTAAATAATTTTTAATTAAAATTTTATAATTATTAAAATATTTATTTTGTATATTTATTTAAATATTTTTATAAAAATTAATTATTTTAAAATATTTTAAATTATATTTTTTATTTTAAATATATTTTTTTTATATTAATATATCTTTTATAAAATTAATTAATATAAAAATATTAAATAAATATAATTTATATAATTTATGATAGATTTGGTATTTATGGTATATTTTTATATTTATTTTTTATTAAAGAAATTATTTTTTTTTTTTTTAATTATATTTCGTATTATGAAGTATATATAGGTATTATTTTAAAATATATTTTTTAAAAATTATATTAATTTAATTATAAATAATATTTATTATTTTTATAATTTTTTTATTTTTTATTTTCTATGGTTTTTTATATTAAAGGATATATTTTAAATTAACCAATATTTTGTTTTAATATTTTTATTATTTATATTTATTTATTTTAATTTTTTTTTTAAATAGTATGTATACTATAGGGCTTTTTACGGTAATAGAAAAGCTCCTGGTGTAGATCCAGGTGTGCTCGCTTGCGTGCGGCTAATTCGCCGACCCTTTCGTCAAAAACGTTCTTTCATCTTCTGTTTTCGAAAGAAGCCTCGCACGAAACGTGGTTCTGCGGCACCTCTCTTCCGGAGCTGCGTTCTCGTCTGCGTACCGTGTCCGTTTTTGGAGCAATGTGCATTTTACGTGGCAGGCGCAGAGGAAAGCTCAGTTTTGTCCCTCTTGGGCATGAGGAATCTGTGGCAGGCGCAAGGGATTCGATGCATTTCACAAAACGTGTAACTGTCGTCGATTTTGCGACGTTGCAAAAACGCTGGCAAGCGCACACAAAATGAGCATGTCCGAAAACATCGACTTTTTCGTGACAGGTGCAGCATTTCGTACTCTTGAGCTTTCTCTTGGTGACCTCGAAACGCTCGTTTCGTGAGACTGTCGTCATTTTTGCATCTGCTATGTCCAGATCATTTTTCGTGACAGGTGCAGGACTTCGCCTATGCCTCGGGATCACTTTTTCGTGGCAGGGGGGGGGACTTGCGATGAAATCGCAAATCGCACTGTAATGGAGACTTCAAGTGCCTTTCATACCTCTGTTTTTTTGTGTCTCGCCTGCGCGCGGCGCAAATTTTCATTTCGCTCGTGCAACCCTCTGCGGACTTTGTGCGTGTCGGATCGCTCTCGTCTGCACGCGATGCGAATTTTGATTTCGCTTGTGCAACCCTCTGCGGACTTTGTGCGTGTCGGAGCGCTCTTGTCTGCGCGCGGTGCGAATTTTGATTTCGCTCGAGCAACCCTCTGCAGACTTTGTGCGTGTCGGATCCCTCTCGCCTGCGTGCGGTTCTTTATTTTCGCTTTTGACGAGATCTTGTAAAGAGTTCTCTCTTGTGAGTGCACCAATGTGCCGTCAAATGTGTGTTCTCAGAAGTATGCTCATATGTGTGCTCTCATATGTGTGCTCAAATGTGTGTTCATTTGTGTGCTCTTACATGTGTGCTCAAATGTGTGCTCTCATATGTGTGCTCTCACATGTGTGCTCTCATACGTGTGCTCTCATATGTGTGCTGTCATATGTGTGCCCTCATGTGTGTGCTCATACTTCTGTCCTCTCATATGTGTGCTCTCATATGTGTGCTCTCATTTCTGTGTCATATGTGTGCTCTCACATGCGTGCTCATATCTGGGCTCATACATGCGTGCTCTCCTTTGTGTGCTCTCACATGTGTGTATGAGCACTGTGCTCTCATACCTGTGCTCCCATATCTGTGCTCTCATACCTGTGCTCCCATATCTGTGCTCATACATGTGTGCTCAAATGTGTGCTCCCATATCTGTGCTCTCATATGTGTGCTGTCATATGTGTGCCTTCTGGTGGCTGCTTCAGGCAGCTTCTAGCTGCTGTTGGCTGCTTCTGGCTGCTTTTGGCTGCTTCTGCTGCTTCTGGCTGTTTCCTGCTTTTGGCTGTATCTTGCTGCTCTTGGGTGCTTCTGGTTTCCCTTGCCTGCCTCTGGCTGATTTTGGCTGCTGCTGTTTCTGGCTGTTTCTGGCTTTTTGCCCTTTTGGCTGGTTTCGGCGGGTGTAGTGTGTGTTGTTGTGGTGTGTTGTGTTGGTGTGGTGTGGTGTGTTGCTGTGGTGTGCTGCTGTGGTTTGTTGGTCTTGGTGTGATGTTGTGTGATGGTGTGTTATGGGGTATTGGAATTGTTGTGGTGTGGTGTGTTGCTGTGATGTGTTGGTGTGGTGTGTTCTGTTGTCTTGTGAGGGTGTGGTGCCGTGTGTTGGGTGTCTTGGCGTGTTGGTGTGATGTGTTGGAGTGGTGTGTTGCTCGGATGCTTTGGTGTTGGTCTGATGTTCTGGGTTGGTGTGTTGGCGTGATGTGATGGTGGGTTGGTCTGGGGTGTTGTTGTGGTGTGTTGATGTGGTTGTTTGGTGTTGTTGTGGTTTGTGCTGGTGTTTTGGTTAGTGTTGCTGTGTTGCTTTGCTGTGTTGGTTAATGTTGGTGTGGCGTTTTGGTGTCCTGGTGTGGTGTGGTGCTGCGTTGTTGTGGTGTGGTGTTGGTGTGGCATGTTGTGTTGGTGCGTTGGTGTCGCGTGTTGGTGCCTTGTTTTGGTGTGTTGGTGTCGCGTGTTGGTGCCTTGGTTTTATGTGATGTTGGTATGTTGGTGTGGTTTGTGTTGGTGCGTTGTGTTGCTGTGGTTTGGTGTGTTGCTTTGGTGTGTTCGTTTGGTGTGTTGGTTTTGTGCGTTGGGGTCGGTGTTGCTGTCGCGTGTTGGTAAATTGCTGTGGTGTGTGACCGTGGTGCATTTTTGCTCCCGTGCTATAGCGTGTTGTCTTCTTGCGTTGTCCTGATGTCTTGGTGTGTTTTTTGCCTGGTGTGGTGTGGTTGGGGTGTTGGAGTGTTGTTATGTGGTGTGGTGTGCCGTGATGATGTGTTTGTTGGTGTGGAATATAACTGCGGCGTATTGTATGTTGTTTTGGTGTTTCAAAGTTGTAGCTTGGTCTTGGTGCGGGGTGTGGTGTTATTGTGTTGCTTTGGAGTCTTCAAGGGGTGTGTTGCAGTAATGTGTGCGTGCATTATCATGGGTTGGTAATTTTCAATGTGTTTGGCCAAAAATCAGCCTTGTCGGATTCGGGCCATTGTTTTCCATTTTGCACCAATCTAACACATTTTTGTTTACAAAAAAATGTGGACTCGCTAAGAAACATATTCACACCGAACAAACCGCTGAAAAAAATCTACCATCAACAAAAAAACGAAGCCAGATTTTTCTGGGCTTTACGAATTTTTTGCCGATTACAAACACACGCCACAATAAATTATCAAAAAAGTCTGGCAAACCGAAAAAAATTGATGGTTCACCCTTCCCTTCGAACCAGCCAAACATGCATTGCCAGCAAGATCTAAAAAAAACACACAAAAAATTGGCCCCAAACTAATTTTTGTGACCTGGCTAGAGCATCAAGACACATTGAACAACAAGTCAGCAACCAAAAATCAAAGCTTGTTCAACAATTTTGCCAATGTACGGTCATTGTGTTCCAATGTGTTTGCCTGCGAGGAAGGTGCAACTAAACGCCAGTTCATGGTTGTCAAGTCTGGAAATGGTTTGGGTGTCTTTGTTTGTCACCTTAGGCATTTTTTTTTGCAAACTGCCCTTTTGCTTCCAATGGAAAAAAGAATTTGGCTGCAACAAGAAGAACAGCATGATGTGTCCATTTGTCCATTATTGCGCGAATTTTTTTGTGTTTTCCGGAGCATCGACAGCCAAACAATTTTTCTGGAGGGTTGCTGGTTTTTGCAACAAAAACATTGTGGGCCCAAAAAAAAAAAATTCAGCGAATCACACAGAAAAAGTCAGGCTTCATTCTTGCCATTTGCCAAGAATCCACCTTGGATCGGGGCTTCAATCCAATGACAAAATATGTTCATTGCTTCAGGGGCGACAAATTTCACAATGTGGGATTGACTGGGTTCGAGAAACAAATGGCACCAGAAGCAGCAGCCAGAAGAAGTTGCAATTTGACAACATGACTGATTTTTTTTTTTGATGACTGTGGTATATTGTGCCGATTGAACCACTGCTGTTGTTTCAACAAAGTGCTTTAAGATTCATATCCCAGAAAAAAAATTGCCATGGTGGTCACAGAATCAGTGTGCTTTTTTCCGCCAATGGAGAATTGCATGGCAAATGGTCTACAGGCTTTCTGGCACAAAAAATCAAGTGGGGTGACTGATTGAAAGTCAAGACATTATTTTGTCTCAGGCCCGGTCGTGCATAAGGATGCAACGAATGTCTCCAATTGTCGTTTTTCAACAGAAAGCGGCGCATGTGCATATGTCCCGGCGCCTGTCAGGCGATGTCGGCCAAAGATGTCCTCCATGCAGTTGCATGTGATCCAGGACGGTACCTGGCACTGTGGAATGATGTTGATGCTCCGAGGGGACAAGGTCGGCTGCACCATCATGCTGACCTTTAGCTTGCACTGTGCATTGATGTTGATGCTCACGGAGGGGAAAAGGTCGGCTGGACCATCATGTTGACCTTTGCTTTCACTGTGCAACGATGTTGATGCTCCGGGAGGGGACAAAGTCGGCTCGACGATGATGTTGACCTTCGCTTGCATTGTGCAATGATGTTGATGCTTCGGGTGGGGACAGGGTTGGCTGGACCATCATGATGACCTTTGCTTGTACTGTGCAACGATGTTGATGCTCTGAAGGGGACAAGGTCGGCTGGGGGGACAATGATGTTGAGGTTGGCTTGCACTGTGCAACGATGTTGATGCTCCGGCAGGGGACAGGATTGGCTGGCCATCATCTTGACGTTTGCTTGCTTTTTGCAACGATGTTAATGCTCTTGGAGGGGACAGGGTCGGCTGGACCATAATGTTGACTTCGCTTGCACTGCGCAACGATGTTGATGCTCTGGGAGGGGACAGGGTCGGCTGGACCATGATGTTGTCGTTCGCTTGCATTGTGCAACGATGTTGATGCTCCGGAAAGGGACAGGGTCGGCTGGACCATGATGTTGTCGTTCGCTTGCACTGTGCAACGATGTTGATGTTCCGGGAGGGGACAGGGTTGGCTGGACCATCATGTTGACGTTCGCTTGCATTGTGCAATGATGTTGATGCTCCGGGAGGGGACAGGGTCGACTGGACTTTCATGTTGACGTTCGCTTGCACTGTGCAAGGATGTTGATGCTCCGGGACCAGACAGGGTCGGCTGGACCATGTTGACGGTCAGTCACAACAGTTGTTGGCTGTTTGAATGAGTCCAGAAAAAGGAGTGTCAAAAAAAAACGGGAAAAAAAGACAAAACCTTGAAAAAAAGGGTACAAACAGTTGATCATGTTCATTTCGCGTAGGCCCCAGCCCACTTCGGTGTCCTTGTAGCCCCATGCCAATTTCGTCCAGAATTTTGAAAAAATGAACACGAGAATGAACACAATTGAGATAGACACAAAAACAATGAAAAACCCATGAAAACCCTTGTGTTGATATATGAAGATGTCGGAAACGCGTCTTTTTGCGCGTTCGGAATATTTTATTTTAGATCTTGCAAAAATTTCCAAGCATTTAATTTGATTGCCTACCAGATAACCATTCAATAAAAATTAAAAAGAAAAAAAAATAATAAAAAAACCCTTAATAAAAATAAAATAAAATAAATCAAAAAAAATTTAAAAAATTATTTTTAATTAAAAAATAATTATAAGTATAAAAAGGTCAGGGTAAATGGGAGCCGAAAAATAATAATAAATATAAATTTAATTTTATTTTTAATTAGAAAAATATATTAATATTTTATTAAAAAATATTTAATTATAAAAAATATTTTTAATAAAAAAATACAATTATTAAAAATTATTTTATTTTTAATTAAAAAAAAATAAATTAAATCGACTTCAACAGCTGGAGGACTGACAACGATATCGGCAAGATCTCCTGCTGCCGCAAGGCCAAGCAATCAATCACATCAAAGCAAGCTATAGAATTTGCATCATCCACCTGCGGCAACGCCGACACCTCAGACTTCCAACAAATCAACAGAATTGTTTAAGTCCTGAAGCCCGCCGCATATTATTGCCTCAGGATTGACATTGAAGAGATTTGACTATGGAAGATCCGTGTCTGTACCTTTCAGATCTTTCAGGGCACTTTTTAGCACTTGCAAGACTTACAAGTAGCATCGACGCAGCGCTGTTGCTGACCAAGCCACATCCCAGAAAACCAAGACCATTGGAAGGGGCAAGCTGCTGATGAACAGCGTCAAGAACCACTGATGCCTGTCATGTGGGCAGGTCCAGAAATTTGGGCAACCCTTACTGTACATAAAGATACGCAATAAAAGCCTCATCTCGAACAATTGCCGTGCCTCCCCCGCAACCATTGCACACAAGTTTCGTGATATGATGCGGAATGTAGTGATTTTAAACTTGCCGGAAAGGTGCAAGTACACTGCATGCTGCAGGTTCTCCTCGCAAAAGTGCTGCTGCAAGTCCTTTGAGGCCAAAGGCAGCCAGTTTACGCCATGAATGTTGCAGCTAGTCTTCATGAGCAAGCCCTTTGCATCCTTTGTCATCTGAAACGTTACGAGAAGTGCACAAGAAGTAATGCAAACTGAAAAGGAAACTGGAACGCATCTCTCTGTCTCTGTGACGAATGCAAAATAGCGGCCGGCAGCGTTGAACTAATGAGCTCTTCAAACGCCCACAAGTACCTGCAACAGTTCCCAGAAGCTCGCACATCTTCCGAATTCTGATGTTTGAAGATGTTTGAAGGTAAATCTTAATCGCAAGACCGTTGTGCCACAAGCCCCGGAAGTATCACTGGATTATTTGAATTCGCGCACCGCTTCAGCAAAGGAAACTGACGACGATAGAATCCATTCAGATGACCTTGAGAAACACGATCACCAGGATCACCAGCCATCCAGCCCCTTCAAGTGCCACAGCCATTTTCAACAGCAGCTTTTCGATGCGTGCTGTGCCACAGCTGAACTCAAGACATTGGAGGCGGCATAAGAAGGCCATAGATCAGGTCCCATCCAGCTGCAGCTGAGTCGCTACACTCCATCAAGCTGAAGAACATCCAAAAGGTCTCCTCCAAAATGCAGCAAATGCAGCAGTGCCCGTCCGCTGTGCAATGAAACATCCAGCAGGGTCTGGGCTCGCCCCCAGATAGCCCCAGTGTAACCAAGGTAAAAAACCAACCAACAAATATATGAAATCATCATGGAAATTCTTGGACTATGTTCCATATCTCGAAAGCCCAGATGCCAATGCTGTCCAAGATGTGACAACTGCCCAATCCTTAAATCCTTGGGAGTTCACATGTCTCCTCTTCTGTCTCCGGAGACAGACTTTCTCCAAACATTCCGCCTTGGACCACCTGGCGGACCGATAGCGCACGATTCTACGAAAGCATTGGCAGCTTGAAAATAAAGCATTCAGAAAAAAAAATAAGAAAAAAAACAATATAAAATATATATTTATTAATTAAATATTATTTTTATATTTATAAATATATTTTTATTAAAAAAATATTTAATTTTATTATTAATATAATATTTATTATTTTAAATATATTTATTTATATAAATATTTTTTAATTTTGTAAATTCTATTTATTTTTATATTAATATTTTTATTTTAAATTTATATATTTATATTATTTTAATTTTTTAAATTATTTTTTTATTATATTAATAATATTATTTTTTATTAAATATATATTCTTTCTTAATTATTAAATATATATATATATATTTAAAAAAAAAAATATATATTTACTTTTAATTTTCTAAATAAATTAACTATAAATACATACTTTCTGAATATCTATTTGAAATAATATATTTATGTATATATATATATATATATATGTACATATCTATTCGATTTTTTTTCTGTAAATTCATGTAGAGCTATTTTGAGTATTACAAGTAAGAATTACAACCTTCTGACGCGACTGAGGCGCAAATGACAAAAGTTAGAACTAGCACCACTTGGGCATGCTCCAATTGGCGCCGGAACGCATGGAGGCTTTCTCCGCTGCGCGCTGCGAGAAATCTACCGAGGCTTCACAAAGTGGCCCCGCCATCAATACAAAGCGACAGCACAGCAAATCAAACAGATTTTGAACATGACTCAGTCTCATAATCATTCATGGGAATGTATCTGTTGTCAAGACCTTCAAAACTTACATGATCAGCTGCGGTCAGAATCTTCAGATTGGCACTCGTGTACGCCTCGCAACTCACTCCTGCACCAGAGCTGTCATCAGTTGCGGTTTTGAACATCTTCACTTCCAAAACACAAGGACTCCAACGAGATGTAGAAACAAAAACAAAAAAACACGTGCTGCGATCATGCCCAGCGACTTTTGCTTCTGCGACGATTTTACCCGTTTGAAGTTCACCAGTTTCAAGCACAGTTTGCTGCACATCTCTGGTGGCTGGCCATGTGGATGAAACGCGGAAACTTCTACTTGACGTGCTTCCACGCAGTTTTTGTATTCGTTCTGCAATCTCAGCCTGAGCTCAACCACCAAGATTTGTCCTAGAAATCACAAACAGGTTGTCAGTTTCACAGCATTTGGAAACATCTCAACTACTACAGAATCACAAGAACGACAACCACCAACCATCAACCACCAGCAGCAACCGCAGTGGCACCACCAGCACACCAAGCAGAAAAATCAACAGAGATGATGGCAAAGGCAACAAAGCAGGCAAAAATGACGATGGCTTCGTCAAGACGGGGTCGACTAGAATGATGACAACGGCTAGGTCACGTTGATTTCAGGATCAGCATCAACCCTGTCTCCAGTGGAAACAATAACGGATACATCCATACGAAAAGAACTTGAAGCAACAAATGCGGCGCCTGAATGTTTCTTGGTGCAAATGTATGACCGTCCATACCGAACCAGCAACTTAAGGTGAAGCCCAAGACACACAAAATGCCGGCAACAAGAACCACTGCTGCACAGGAAGTTCTGATTCTGCTCTGCCAACGATGTGGGCAGCATGGTATTTTGAAGCCATCTTGATTCCACTGCAATGTCTATCAGTTTCATCAACATGGAACGCAACATATATGCTACTGTATATATTTTGGCACAATCACACGCTTGGACCAAGCTAGACCAGAGAGTCCCTTGTCTATCTCGTTTTTTCTTGCACCTGAATTGGTTAACAATTCTACCGCCACCCGGTGCCCAATAAGCTGGCCAGTCAGCTTTTGGCCATGTAGGTAGGCTACATACTTAGGCATTCACTTGGCTGAAGGGTCGCTGAAAAAGTTGCTGCAAACCTAGCAGCTTGGTTCTCAGAACTTCTCGAGTTTGAGTTCTACTCGCTTCTGCAAAAGCAACCAGCTGAGCATGGATGGTGCCCCAATCCTGAGCCAAAGATGTTGGGTCTGTGCCTCCCGTGGTCATGAGACACTGAGATTGGCAATGGAACAAGGCAGCATCTTCGCATCTTATGAAAGTGACTCAAACATCTTCAAGCCTTCAAAAGCCGAAACCAAGCTTTCACACATCTCTCAAGAATGCCTAAGGAGATCATTGACGTCCCAGTTTCGGTTGGCTGCACTAGACGTCTAAGGCTTGGCATGGTGTCACTGTCGCTATCGGGTCGTCGTACGAAGCTCAAGTGAGCTTGCTCCACATCCAGTAGTCCTGTGGTAGCATCTACCTCGAATTTTGCAAATGTGCACTCGCTCAAACATGTGACATCTGAGGTGTGTTGTAGTTTGACGACATGCTAATGTTCGAAAGATGTCTTCTCTCTTTTGGCATGTGACATCACGCGACATGTGCAAGCAAAAACCTTGAGCAATGGACCAACAAGGTCATCTCGTCCAACTCGTTGCAAATCTGCAGAAGAGATCTCCCAGAGACCTGTTACTCAGCGTGACATTCAAAATGGAAGAAACCATTTGGCAAAACCTGACGTGAAGACTGACTAAGTCGAGCCTGCGAGACAGAGGAATCAGAAGGGGCCCTGCTCCTCGCAGCATCATTGGATTGATATGGGGGGGGACGAGGATTTCCTTGCAAACATTGAAATCTGCAAAGGGAAAAAACAGCCAAAAAACAATTGTAATGTTCAAGCAACAAAACCTGCTGAAGCATTCAAACCACACAAATGTAAAAACAGCAAGCATTCCACAACCATCCACAACCCTAAAGCGATGCAAGGTGCCAAACTTGACGCAGCAAAACTGCAGAGGAGGCTGCGTTAGACTCCGGCGAAACACCGTGAAGGTACTGCAAAACAATCTGTTCATCTTTTTTGGTTTCTCGAATTTACGAAACAACATTTTATGGTCAACTTTGAGATGTTGTGGCCTCCAGCGTCGAACAATGTATAAAAAGGGATATATTCAGAAGCAAGAAATCAGAATAAGGAGAAAATAGAAAGTAATAAAGGGTCTATTTGCTAACAATTTGGGCAAAAGCTTTTCGCTGGTAAGGAACAACACTGGGGAAGTTCAGCACCAGCATCTCTCAGATTCAAAAAGCGGCTCCTTTGAGCTTGGTGCCTTTCATTAATTCATTCCTTTAGAGTTGTCATTTACGCTGTACTATGAGTTTTGAAATTTACTTCAGTACTTCTCATTCATACTGCATTTACTTCAAGGTAATGCTTAGTAAAGTTAAGGGAACATCTTGCTTCAACTTTGCTTCATTGAATTTCTACTTTTTAACTTTCTTCTCTTTCCCTGAGCAGGTCCTGGTTCTCCTCTCGGTGGGGTCGGGACTCACGGGTGGTGCGGAAGGCTTCTTTTGAAGTCTTTCTGCATCAGTCCCCAGTACCTCGGCGCAAACAGATCCTGGCACAAATTGGACCCCAAAAAAAAACTTGAACAGAAGTTAGCAATAGTTCAAATGTAGCTTAAACATGCTTAAACCGCTGGAGCTACAAACAGATTGCAGCTTCAAATCTAAATCCTGACAGCTTGACACACACACACACACAAACACACACACAAACACACATCAAAACACAGATTTGAAGCGAGCTCTTCCAATGGGAAGATCCTCCAGCAATCTCTGACTCAAGAGTTTAACTCTTGGACTTCACAGATTGCTTAAGCTCGACTTTAGCATCGCCAATTGGGTTTCAAAAGACAGCATAACCGATGGCCCAAAAACTCAAAAAGTCCAACTGCTCCACACACCACAATGAAGGTCAGAGATTGGTACAGAGTGAGACAACTCAACACATGGACACTGTGCCAGGCAGCTCACATCCTTCAAGACAGCTGTGAAAACTCAACAAATAGAGACAGCTAGCTCAACAGATAGGTGGCTCAAGAAATACACAGTCTGATACATAAAGTAAGTATCTCAACAGGAAGAAACTTCAACGTGCAAATCATTCAGCAAATGCAGAAACAAACCAAAAATCATACAAATAGAACACCTCCACAAACAGATCACGCAACAAATGGCTCAACCAAAGCTGAAAGATGGACCCAAGAGATGGTCAGCTCTCAAGATATCTTTTGCCGCAGCTTTTCACCCAACAATAAGCAAAGACTCAACACACTGTCGCACAGAACATTTGACACAGCAAGATCAAACGGTTGCAAAAGAAACTTGCACTGGAAATCCCTTTGGCTAGGAGTGCAAGTTCCGCTTCTGTTTTTTGAGGAACCCTGACATGAGAGACCAGGCTTAGAAACCCCGTTTTGGAAGAATTGCTCCTCTCAAAGTTGGAAACTTTTCATTGTTAAAACCCCGATATGACATTTCTGACTCTTCGGAAAATGACAGGCTTTGCACCGAGATCCTTATGCAGACAGAGACATTCCACGATGTGACAATCTCAGGCCTTTGATCGCCTTGGCGATCTCCGTTTGTGCACCGCGACTGCACCAAGTGGACAAGTGGGACCACTTTCCGTTGCTACGAAATTGCTTTTGGAAGGCAATTTTGGACATGTGCGAAGCACCGTGATTTCGGCGGTGCAAATCGATTAGGGCTCTTTTGCGAATCGGAGCTGCCTGGAGAGTGATCGAATCTCTGTTTCGGATCTGTGAAAGATCGGGAGTTCCCAATGCAATGGTTGGAAAGGGCGTGATTGCCTATGTACAACAAATCTTTGAGTGGCACAATATACACATGTGATTGAGAAAAATATCACTATTGAAAACTGGATACCTCAGCTAGACTGCAAGGAGTGATAGATTTGCTTCAGTGCAAACATGGCATAAGTGGACTTAAAAACTTGAAAAATGAAATTGATCAGCTGACATAAGAGGAGAAATCGCGGGCAGAAACGGCAAACATAGCGGAATCGCAAACAAATGTTTTCAGGTACAGCCGGTGCACTCGTTGACCTAAACCTGTACAGTCAGAAGGGAGTGAAAGATGACCCTTTCTTTTCTCGACGCTGTTGACCGACAAACACAGACACGAAAAGAATCTCAACACCACAACCTGCGACAACCTGCCACAACCTGCCATCTGCCACTTGCCACGACGTTCAAATCGAAGCACTTCTGGGGGAGATCTCGAGTCGCTGTCTTCCCTGAGTGCGAGCAGGTGATAGGTTTCTTCACCCAACATCAGCGGCACATGAAAGAGGTCGACGCCCACTCGAGGGCAGCTAGAAGACACCGATCCCGGGATTCCAGAACGCTTCCTGAGGGTTTTCAAAGTCGAGTCCCTTCGGTCAGAACTGCATCCAAACCATGAGATTGCTGCAGTACTCTCTAACTTGTCCCATTGCTTTGTTGTGAAAAACTATTTGCTTTCAGTTCACAAGGGATTCTTTAAAATCCTGAGAATGAAAGAGACAGCTCATTGAAGATTGCAAAATCTCGGTGTCACCATTTATGAAAGACTCTAAGTTTTAACTTTGTACACAACCCCGCTGTACCAGTCAAAGCATAAGTTGCAAGTGCCGCAACCTCCAATGAAACCACTGTGAAATCTCTCACCGAGCTTCAACGACACTCGCAAGCATGGAGGTGCACTGATGCTGGACGCTACTGCCTGCTGTTCAGACATGAAGCCTCGGGGCCACTGGACGCAGTCAATGCGGATTGGTTCGAAGTAGTCGATTTTGCCTTATGTTCTTTGCTTCGAAAACGCACAACTCATCTGACACATTGGGGGTCTGCTTGGTTCTGCCCAACAAACTTCAGGACTAAACGAGTCAACGAAGGAACAGCTCCAACGTTGGAGAGGACAAACCGGGGGAGAGTTGACCACTGACATGATAAAAGGCATCAGTCGGATCAGTGAATGATTTACATCATCATTTTATCCCACCTTGGGGATTGGAGGTGTGTTGGCTCAATGTTGCGTCTGGGTTTGCAATCCGCCGCGGAAGCGTTTCGGAGACTTGCAGAACTCCGATTGCTGAACTTCCAGCTGCGTTCCACGTTTCGATTTTCATGGGCGCAGCACTTTGAAGTGGTGCACACTGGGGCTGAGGGAAAAATATATTGGTCACTTGCCGGAGCTGCGGTTTGGGGGAGAGGTGTCTTTGTGTGGCTGCGCTTGCGTGTTGGCACCTTAGAGAAAGGCTTTCCACGGTGGCAGTGCCGTGTCAAGTGAGATTTCAAAGGTGTCACTTGAGATTCAAATCGTGCTGTTGCAAAGCTTTTTGCAATTCGAGTGTATAATATCTTTCAGTGGTGTTTTTGGTGGTACTGATTTTGTGGTATTTTAGTCTGGTTTTTCTATGGTAGTGTTTTCTGTGCGTAATGTTTTCTGGCATTGGTGTTTCCACGGCGGTGTTTTGGTGATGTTTTCTGGTGGTAGTGTGTTCTGGCGGTGGTGTTTTGGTGTTTCCGTCATGGTGTTTTCTGGTAATGGTAGTTAGTGGCCGTGTTTTGGTAGTGGCGTTTAATGGTGATGTTTAGTGGAGGTTTTTATGGCTACCACAGTGTCCCGGAAGAGTGTCCCACGAGAATGCTCACAAGAGTGTCTCACAAAAGTTTTTACTTCGAGACCTTAAAAGAGTGTCGTACAACGTCAATGTTTTACAGCTTTACATGATCATAGAAGAGTGTCATATCAAGAGGATGCCAAATGTATCTTGCCAAGAGTGCCATACTACAAGCGTCTTAAAAAGACGTTCTCAGAAAAGGGTCATAGACAGAGTGGCTTGCAAGAGTGTCAAACGTGTCTCATACTGTGCCCAAATAAAGACTGTCCTATCAGAACTCCCAAATACCAACACTGTACCAAAGTGTCGCCTCAAGAATGTCTGACCAAGTCTATCTTTGGTCTAAAAAGTACCGAGCGTGTCATCCAAACCGTTACTCCAAAACATGTTTTACAGTTTTATCATGTGGTCCAAGAGTGTTTTCCTAGTCCGATAAAGATGCTTTACCGCAGTTTCCTACCGGGTGTTTTTGCAAGAGTGTCCTATCAAGGGTTTGTATTGCTATTGTTATCGCGATCATCACTACAACGACATCGCTCCAAGAATGTCCCACAAGCTTGTCTTACAGCGAGCAAACGCGTTCGTGTTCGGGTTCCTGTGCTGCATCTTGTGATATTCCAACGTGCTTGGAGCATATGATCCTCTACAAAGTTGACTGTGACCGAAGCCTCGAAAGCGCTCGCGTTCATCTTCCAATAGCAGTTCGTCGAAGTTCCGGTTGGAGAAATCTGGATCGGAGGTCACAAGCAAAGTCCTGAGCTGTGAAGAAAACCAACCAGATTGAGTGTCTGCCTGGAACTGTTTTCGCTGAACCAGAGTTTTGCTCAATTGACTGGAGCGTCCAATTCACTGCGAGCAAAGCGATGATCGAATGTTTTCCCAACAAATTTTGCAGCAAGGCCTCTGCAGGCAGCCAGCCTTCCCGGAGATTCGCAGCTTGCTGTCCAACAGTACTTCACCATCACAAACCCCACGGAGCACCCTGTGAAGCAAAACAAAAGAATGGGGGCAGAAATAAAGAAATAAACAATGATGAACGATCAGAATACCCCAATCTATTGAAACAGAAGTGGGGAGTGGGCGCCTTGTGGATTTCAGTACCTTCAATGGTGACAGCATGGAGTGGTTTCACATCGGAGGATCCATGGTTGTCACGTGCCTTCGGAAGCTCGTCACCATGGATTCGGAGTTTGTGAAAAGAGCGATCCGTGCGCGATTGTTGAACTCCATCAAACCCACAAGGACCAAAATGAAGGCCAAGATCTCAGATGAGCTTCGAAAGCAGTATCATCTTGGGGCCTACACTCTTACCTAGCCCCAGTCTTACCACCTTGATGTGGGAAAACATTCTTATTCAGTAGCCTGATTGAAACACTGCAACGTTCACAAGATGTGATGCTTGCATGCTAGCCATGATCGACACCCTGATTCCATTGTAGGTGCGCTCTCTTGCCATGATAGGTATCTGCCAGGAACATACATTTTTTTGGATAGGTCCTCACTCAAAACATGAGCTTGGATAGATCTTCAACCGCAAACCCAGGCCCGATGGAGGCTCCTCAAATCTTAGTGCCACGTGGAAACTTGGCTCTCAGAGCATCAAACATTTCGAAGCCAACACCATGGCTATGGCAACCCGTGGTGTGGGTAGACTCAACCCGTTACCCTGTGTTACCCCTGTGAATGTCGAAGACTTCGACCTTGGGTCTGAGAGGCACCTGTGCCTTCACGGACACACTGTGCCTTTGCGAAGCAACTCCGCTCGTGCCAAGAAACGGTGAGCTGATGGAGGAAGGAGATGTGTACAGATTCGGGGTCCCGTTTCCATGCATTCCACGTCTCCAGTAGGCTCAACAAAGATTGAGCAGGAACTCCAGTTCGAAAATCTACAAAAAAAGCTGCAACTGCAAAGCGAACAGAAATCGTGACACCGGAAAATAACAAGGCATTTTGGCACTCGCCAGGATATCCGTAGACCCAAAGACCAACCATTAAATACATCACCTGGCTTGGCGGTCACTGACATCACAACGGTGGGAGAATGAAAGAAAGGTCTGAATCTTTTTCTTCAACGAAAAATCACTGATGGTAATGTGTAAAACCGAACAGGCATCCCCAAAAAGATCAAAAACTTGCCCTTTTACGCCCAGTGGCAAGAACAAAAACTCTGGATCTCACGCGATTCAAAGGCAGAATGTTGGAACTGATCACCAAATGCATGACCCATGCGCTCATTGAAATTACGAAAGGCCAACGCGAATGGGCGTTGTGGTTCCAATGCAAATGTAGCATTTGGCCAAAGGTACAGATTGCAGCAATGTGCATGCACGCTCGGGAAGAAGAGCGATATTGTTTAATTCGAGCGTCCCATAGCGCAGCTTCCAAATATTCGTTCCTATGTCCGTGCACTCCATGCACAACAGCTCTTGCCACGCGACGTAGGATGGAAGCAATTTCCTGGGCGAATCTGGCACATCAGAATTGTGACAGAATGGGAACAGAAATGATTTTCATCTGATTTACCTGTGATCACATGGACTTGTTGTTGTACACATCAAGAGATTGGCTTTGCATTTGCTTAATTTATTCCTATCAATGTTGGGAATCCATTACTTTGGTGATGTAGAGGGTGTCTCGCTTCCAATAGGATCATTTTCAACACATCATCTCATTTTGAGGCACACCTTCCAACGGCTGTTGCGCAAAATCATCTGGGACAAATTTCAAACGATAAAATTCAAAGAAAAAATCAAGTTCACTGGAACTGGACCCCTCTCGCTCAATGAACCTGAACCAAAAGCCAGAACAGCTCTAGCCACTTACCTAGGATGACCTAGATGTGGTTGGACAGAACTTCATTACTCAGTACTCCCCATCCAAGTCTGAGTAAGGGCACCTCAACTTTCCCGGTCCTTTTTGCAGCGTACCAATTCATGGACTCAAGTGCAACACATCTTGTCCGGGAGGCCACATTATTTCACTCATGGAAACTGTTGGTAGATGAGTCGATGAGATAGGGTGGTCTCTCAAAATAGGAAACCCCAAAAATGGATGCTTTATTACACGGCTACTATTGGATGATGCGTGTTGATCTGTGTTGATGACAAGAGGCGGCTTAGAAGTCTGTTCCACGTGAATTCTCCAGCGCTGGACTAGGAGGCGAAAGCGGACTGCAAAGGCGGTCCGACGCCGTTCCACACCAAAAAAAGAACTCAAACCGAATCATCCAAATTCTTAATGAATCTAATGCATCGAATTGTCACTGAATTGGATGAAGCTTGATACTTAATGAACTTAATGAATCAGCTAAATTGTTAATGAATTGAATTGAGGAAAAACCTCCGTCCCAACCCTCTGCCAAGGATCAGAACCGAAAACAAAGCAATGGGTCACCAGCAACGCTGCCCCAGTGGTCATCAACACTCCGGACATGTCCATTTCGCCCGGCCGCCCTTGTCACCTCTCGTGTTCCGGTGGCTGGGCTTGAGACCAACTGGGCTACAGCGTGACCCAACGGAAGCATTTCACACCACCATGTACGCATTTAGGAAGCACTACGATGTAGACATTTTCTATGTGCAAAGTGACGCACCTCAACGATGTAAAAGTACGTGGAAGCAGGTCTCTCTCTACATTGACTTCTGCCTTTGAAGGATCTCTCGGAAAACTTGGAATGGAAACAGACTTGAAACCCAAGCATCAAAGAAAACTGCCCAAAACTTTGAAAACAATCTTGCCTGGTGTAAAAACATTTGTTTTGCCATGGCGGGGTGACAGATGTGTCAAAGAGGAATTTGGCAGATATCATGAAAGGACTTGGTTACTGGTTAGTTTCTAGCTGGGAACTAGGAAGAGCTGGAAAACGATCTAACCAGCTGATTGGACATCATGACTTTGATGAACTTTGGGTCCGATCTACTCAGAGCCCCATTGGATCTACTCAATTGGACATTCTTAGGAGCGCAATGCCATAAAACCACAACTGTATACGGCGGTGAACCACACAACCGATGTAACCAACAAAGATTTATGCTAGACATAGCCCCAGGAAGCAATTTGGTCCGTCATCACGTTTTGATTCATGATGCAGGATGAAGCTATACACCATGTGGTTTGTCATTTTCGAATGCTTTCTATGCCTTCGGGTTGTCCCATGGGTCCCCACTCAATTGAAAAATGCAAGGGTCCCTTTGTCAATCGTGGGTCAACAGTCGTGGGGATGTAAAAAAAAAGACATGAATCATGGGCTTTTAAGAATTCAGCGCAAAAGTCCCAATGTATTGGCGTCCCTTGCAACCAAATGATCTAGGTTCTTACTCTCGGCTCAGGACCCCAAGACCAGTGACCATCGTTGAGCTATGCCATGTTCTTCCCAGGTTCTTTTTGGGGCTCAGCTGGCCACTGTGTGGGCTGTCCACACGAATCAGTTTTGTACAATGAAAGCTGGGTACACACGGCATCGGCAACATGGTGGCCAGAAACAACTCTGTGAACTACACACTTCTTCTTCAAAAAACAAGTTGGCTCTCATAGTATGCTGAGCACTTTGAACAAGGTCAAATTTAAAGGTGTAACCAGCTGTAGGTAGCTGAAAACATGTAGCTCTTGAGACTTCTCCGGGTGCAATCTACCGCCATGTCGGCCATGTCAACTCTGAAATTTCAGAATCTTCAGATTGGCACTCGTGTACGCCTCGCAACTCACTCCTGCGCCAAAGAAGCTTCTGTCATCAGCGTTGTGATGGTTTGAACATCTTCCCTTCCAAAACACAAGGACTCCAAAGAGATTTAGAAAAAAACAAAGAAACGCATGTGCTGCGATTTTGCCCAGGGACTTTTGCTTCAGCGACAATTTTACCGGTTTGAAGTTCCCCAGCTTCAAGCACAGTTTGCTGCACATCTCTGGTGGCTGGCCATGTGGATGAAAGGCGGAAACCTCTACGTGACGTGCTTCCACGCAGTTTTTGTGTTCGTTCTGCAATCTGAGCCTGAGCTCAAACACCACGATTTACCCTAGAAATCACAAACAGGTTGCCAGTTTCACAGCATTTGGACACATCTCAACTACCACAGAATCGCAAGAACAACAACCACCAACCATCAACCACCAGCAGCAACCGCAGTGGCACCACCAGCACACCAAGCACAAAAATCAACAGAGATGATGGCAAAGGCAACAAAGCAGGCGAAAATGATGATGGCTGCGCCAAGACGGGGTCGACTACAATGATGACAACGGCTAGGTCACGTTGATTTCAGGATCAGCATCAACCCCGTCTCCAGTGGAAACAACAACGGATACATCCATACGAAAAAGACTTGAAGCAACAAATGCAGCGCCTGAATGTTTCTTGGTGCAAATGTATTACCGTCCCAAGCCCAATCGGAATACCGAACCAGCAACTTAAGGTGAAGCCCATAACACACAAAAAATGCCGGCAACAAGAACCACTGCTGCACAAGAAGTTCTGATTCTGCTCTGCCAACGATGCGGGCAGCATGGTATTTTGAAGCCATCTTGATTCCACCGCAATGTCTACCAATTTCATCAACGTGGAACGCAACATATATGCTACTGTATTTATTTTGGCACAATCACATGCTGGGACTAAGCTAGAACAGAGAGTCCCTTGTCTATCGCGTTTTTTCTTGCACCTGAATTGATTAACATTTCTACCGCCACCCGGTGCCCAATAAGCTGGCCAGTCAGCTTTTGGCCATGTAGGTAGGCTACATACTTAGGCATTCACTTGGCTGAAGGTCGCTGAAAAAGTTGCTCTTCTGCACACCTAGCAGCTTGGTTCTCAGAACTTCTCGAGTTTGAGTTCTACTCGCTTCTGCAAAAGCAACCAGCTGAGCATGGATGGTGCCCCAATCCTGAGCCAAAGATGGTGGGTCTGTGCCTCCCGTGGTCACGAGACACTGAGATTGGCAATGGAACCAGGCAACATCTTCGCATCTTATGAAAGCGACTCAAACATCTTCAAGCCTTCAAAAGCCGAAACCAAGCTTTCACACATCTCTCAAGAATGCCTAAGGAGATCATTGGCGTCCCAGTTTCGGTTGGCTGCACTAGGCGTCTAAGGCTTGGCATGGTGTCACTGTCGCTATCCGGTCGTCGTACGAAGCTTAAGTGAGCTTGCTCCACATCCAGTAGTCCCGTGGTAGCATCTACCTCAAATTTTGCAAATGTGCACTCGCTCAAACATGCGACATTTGAAGTGCGTCACTATAGTTTTACAATGAGTTTCCCATGTTCGAATATATATATATATATATATCATTGATATTAGCATGTGATATCACCTGACATGTGCAAGCAAAACCCTTGAGCAAGGGACACACAAGGTCATCTCCTCCAACTCGTTGCAAATCTGCAGAATAGATCTCCCAGAGACCTGCTACTCAGCGCGACATTCAAAATGGAAGAAATCTTTCGTCAAGACGTGAAGACTGACTAAGTCGAGCCTGCGAGACAGAGGAATCAGAAGGGGTTCTCCTACAAGGCAGAGCAGCCGAGAGGAAGATACGTAGTATGAACAGCATGTATTCGCACGTAGATCCCCCGTAGGGTGCCGTGGTTTTTGACCCTTTAACATTCGGAACTGCAGAAACACGTAGAGGAGTTTTACGTTACACACTTTAGCTTCAAGACTTTGGCCCCTCAAACACCTCTGTTACAGCATCCCAACAACAAGCCAAGTAGATTCAACGTATTTTGGTCAATCTTCAAACATCTTCCAACAAACCAGCAAACCTTGAATGGCTTAACTTTGACAAGAACTGGAAGACCGCTGCACTGGCAGTCCTCATGTTGTCAGCATGCTCCCTGTGAGAGTGTGTTAGGCCTCTCTCTGCATCAGCCCGGACCTCACACTAAGATGATCAAACAGTGCCTAAAATTTGGTGTGAGGGAGGGTCAGTGAGAGGTAAGATGACCCTTTCGCGATAGACACAGTTGCTTCTTCGAAGACTCACAAATCTCGACACCACAAGCTGCCACAACCTGCAACCTGTAACAATGTTCCACTCAAATCGAAGGACTTCTGGGGGAGATGTCGCATCGCTGTCTTCTCTGAGCGCGAGCAGGTGATAGGTTTCTTCACCCAACATCAGCGGGACATGGAAGAGGTCAACGCCCACTCGAGGGCCGCTAGAAGACACCCATCCCGGGATTCCAGAACGCTTCCTGAGCGTTTTCGGAAGTCGAGTCCCTTCGGTCAGAACTGCATCCAAACTCTGCAGTACTCTCTAACTTGTCCCATTTGCTTTGTTGTGAAAAACTATCTGCTTTCAGTTCACAAGGGATTCTTTAAAATCCTGAGAATGAAAGAGACAGCTCATTGAAGATTCCAAAATCTCGGTGTCACCATTTATGAAAGACTCTAAGTTTTAACTTTGTACACAACCCCGCTGTACCAGTCAAAACATAAGTAGCAAGTGCCGGAACCTCCAATGAAACCACTGTGAAATCTCTCAGCAAGCTTCAACGACACTCGCAAGCATGGAGGTGCACTGATGCTGGATGCTACTGCCTGCTGTTCAGACATGAAGCCTCGGGGCCACTGGACGGAGTCAATGCGGGTTGGTGCAAAGGAGTCGACTTTGCATTGTGTTCTTTGCTTCAAAAAACGCAACTCATCTGACGGTTTAGGGGTCTGCTTGGTTCTGTCTATCAAAATTCTTCAGCACTGAAGGAGTCAACAAAAGGCAGCTCCAATTGTTGGAGAAGACAAGCGCGGGGCCCAATCAACTCAAGCTGAAACACAAAATATCTCGGGCATCCGCGTGACGGAGCAAAAGGGGTCCGTAGATGGGTATCATGATGTGTGGACATATGGTATTTTCTACTGCAATGGAATTGGAGAAAATCAAGGATTGAACATCTTTGTCAAGACAGTGACCAAATCGGCCTCGAAAGCGCTCGTGTTCATCTTCCACCAGCAATTCGTCGAAGTTCCGGTTGGAGAAATCCGAGTCGGAGGTCATAAGCAACGTCCTAAGCTGCGCAAGAAGTTTTTTCCTCAGACTGAGTCCATGCTCAAGACTCAAACATCATTTGGAAGCATGCAGGGGCAGCAATTGTGTCAGTGCATTTCTTTTGCGCATCTTTCTTGGCATTTTTTCTTGGTTTCCAGCTGGGGACGTCTCTTTGTGCACTCTTGCATCATCTTGCCTTTGTACATTCCATAGTTCTCGCATTCACTGACCCTTCTTTAAATTCTATGTGACAACGTTTTCAACCTTGAACACCTTTTCGGGTACTTGCAACATGATCAAAGCCGCGAACTTTTTACATTTTGCATCCCATTTGCAAAAGTTTTGATGCTGAACCTTCAGTTTTCAATGGCCTCTATTTATGCGGCTTTAGGCCTGAATCGTGCACTTTTCAGTTTTTGCATATCATTGCAACCTGCTACAGCATGACCCCATTCCTCTAGCAGCACTGGTTTGCCAGAAACCCATTGTATGGCACGTGCATTGCACAATTCGCATTGCTGGAGAGCAATTGCAGGTCGTGCCATGCCTCCCAGTACTTTGGATGTTTCTGCTGGAATTCTTTGGAACCTGCATCTCTTGCTTCATCTGCAAGGTTTTGAAGCATATTCAGCAACGCTTTGACGCCTGAACCGGAATACTCCATAATAGTCTCCTGAACCTCTATTTTCGGTAGTCTTGATGCTCATTTAATTATGCTGCATTGATCCCAAGCTGGTGGCACGGTGTTGTTGTCCACACCAAAGGGAGGTCATAGAAATACGCCGGCACAGGCTACCAAAGGCGACCGGAAAATCCAACACATTTAATTATGCTGCATTGATCCCAAGCTGGTGGCACGGTGTTGTTGTCCACACCAAAGGGAGGTCATAGAAATACGCCGGCACAGGCTACCAAAGGCGACCGAAAAACCAAAAAAGCCACAGAAGCGAAGCAATGACAACAAATGCAACCTAAAACGAACCAATGAATTTTGAAAATGATAGCACATGTTCAAGACCACAACAAATCAAAAGAGCAAAAGCACCAAGCACTTGAAATATGTCACTTATTGTTCTGATCACTGCAATCTATTTCACATGGGCCGCAAAATCCAATGATTGCTAGCAACAAATCGCCATGTCACTCTGTCAGAACAAGTTCTGCACATCTAACCCTCTTAAGAGACAACCATGGACCAGGGCACGAAATTTCACCGTTGGTTCCAAGCAGAAATGGACTTTCCATTGCAGCAAGGTGTCTGTAAGCAGCCAGCTTTCCCGGAGATTCGCAGCTTGCTGTCCAGCAGAACTTCGCCATCACAAACCCCGCGCAGCACCCTGGCCGCCGCATTCCCAAAATCCACACGAAATGATGGAAATTGAGAAATGGATCGGCACTGACAACGGATTACTACCCACTTAGGAAAGCAAAACCACTTGAAAAAATTGGTCATTCTTGTTGATTTGAGATGCAACTTCGAGATCAAAAATGATTTGCTGCAACATCCCACAAGTTTCGAACGGCTCAAGGCTGCCTTCTAAAACTTAGCACCATAGACTCTGAGTTCGTCAGGAGTGCAATGCGGGAGCGGTCTTTGAATTCCATGATGCCCGCCAGAAAGACGATGAAAGCCAAGATCTGAAACAAATGTGTCATTGCGGAATCCCAAAAGTTCTGCGGGAGTTCCTACCGTGTAAACATTTGGACTCCTGTAATCCGATCCAACCTGTGGAAGAAAATCTGCACCAGGCTTGGTGCTCCCCAAATCTGAACAGTTGAACTCCACGTGGTGGGAATTCCCAATTGAGTCTCCTCACTGGACCAATCCTTTGCATCAACAGTTTCCGAGTTCATCTTGGAGTAACAAATGGAGTAACAAATGGGGGCAACAATCCCAAAAGTGCGCCAGAATCGAACAAGAAACAACCTGAAGCATCTTTGGACTACTCAAGCTGTACGGCTGTTTCTCAAAACAAGAGTAACTACTCCCGAACCATTTGGATTCCTCCAAAGAAACAACAACTTTCGATGGTTGGGGCGAGGCCCAGAGGCTGCCAAGACACCGTAAGCTGTTGGAGGATCGACACATATACAGACAGCGGATCACGTTTCCAGGCATTCCAGGTCACCAGCAAACCCAAAAAAGCTTGTCCCGGGACAGAAGTTTGCAAGTCGACAAAAAGTGTTGCAATGGCGAAGCGAATCGAAACTGCGATGCCAGTGAGAATTAGCTCGTTCTGACAATCACCAGGATAGCCGTACAGCCAAAGACCCATCAGTATATGCATGGCCTGCGTGTCCAAGCTCTTGCCAACCACTCATATTCACTCATCACATTTTTGCAGTGCTGTTGCTTATCTGTTGCTTATCTTATGCTTTCAAATCAGGCAATGAAAACAAGAAAGAAAGAAAAGAACATAAAAACTGAGAGATTCTTGTGAAAGGCCAGTTGCAAGCAGCAAAATCCTGGAAGTGATGCGGTTCAACGGCACAATGTTGGAACTGAAGGCCACATGCATCAGCCATGCCAAGATGGCCGTAAAGATGGGCCAGTGTGAGTGTGCGTTCTGGTTCCATCGCAGGTGGAGCATTTGGCCCAGGGTGCACATGGCAGCGATGTGAACGCACGCCCTCGAGGAGGACCGGTACTGTTTGATCCGAGCGTCCCACAGCGCAGCTTCCAACGCTTCGTTGGATCCGTGGCCGTCCAGGCCGTGCAGCACGGCGTTGGCCACGCGGCGGAGGATACAAACCATTTCCTCAGACTAACTCAGGTTGCACCCTAACCACTGCCACAGGTTGCACCCGAACTTGTTGTGAAAAATTTCATGAGACCTACGATTTCGCAACTGTCACTGTGAAAATCGCACAAAAATTGTCGCAACTGGTGGATGAGTAGACAGTGATTCCATCTGTGGTCATTAGAACGGTATGAAAACATTATGGGAATGAGACAGTAGTACTAACTATTGATAGATGATGTGATTATCTCTTGCCGCTAGTGCTAATTAATCATTAGTGAGACAGTCATCCTGATAAGAATCACTAGTAGTCAGGATATAGATGAAATGATGCGATGCAATGTGCAGGTCTCTGTCTTCGCTGTTCCAGGTATGTTGGACGCGCAAATATGTGGAAGTCAAAGTGAAACATCCATTTTGCGCATAGAGAAATCAACGTGGCAAGGATTGATTGGACGGTAGTGGCTTTGCCTTGCCTTTGTTTTTGTGAATGGAATGGGTACCATATTGTGAAACATTCCATTCCCGCATATTTCATTGAAGAAAAGGACTCTTCTTTGAAATGATGCCGCACCACTGCACTTCGATGAAAAGAAACTATTCTTTTCGAAAGGTTTGCCTTCATGTTTGCACAAAGACATTGCATCTTTGAGAGGAGCATTGATTGCTTTCACGGAATGATGTGCTCCCTTTTAGAGCAATACTTTCGTTTTACAGGCATAAACACCGCGCGCTACAGCAAGAATCATACACTTCGTGGGGAAACATGTCCAGGCACAATAGCTACTACTCTACCACATCTGAAACAAATGGTCCAAATCAAAGAGACAATGGATGCTTTATTGTTTTAATTTGTGACGCACTAGTACAAGCTCTTGTAAACATGTCTTTGCTTTTTTCAAAGGACACTGCGCTCTTCCCATGCAAGATCACTTTACAGTATGTTCCCAAAAAATGACAGTAAACAATAGGACTGCACGTGTTCAAAATTGCATTCATTTAGCAAAGGGAAAAGGCAGACTTTTGAAAATCATTGCGAAAATGATTACTTCACTGTAATAAGCGGGGCACTTTCTTCCATGAGGACTACATTTTTTGATCAACTGGTATATTTAAAAACCCAACAGATTCTCCAGAGTGTCTGTGCTGATAATAGTAAGAACACAAAAACCAAACAATATTTTGAATTTAAGCTGCTTAAGATGTCTATGAAAATCGGGTCTATTCTGTTCACCCCTTCACTTCGTACCTCCAAACGGGTTGCTTCCCACTGGTCTGGGTTGGCATCCCCCCAAAGTGGAGGACATTGTCTTCCCGGAGGCTTGGTCAAAGCTAGGTGAGGGTTCATTCCAAAAACATCTCTTTTGGAAGCTTCACCAGAAGTTCAACTTCAGAACAGACTAACTCTTCATCAAATACAAGCATAGAAAAGCATCAAATCAGAGCTGAAGAGAAAGAGTCTTCCAAGGGCCAAGAGTCCGAACCAAAAATACAGCAATGGGTCACCACCAACGCAGCCCCAGTGGTCATTAGCACTCCAGACAGGTCCATGGCAGCCTCGGCCATTTGGCCGGTTTCTCCAAGGATTTGAGCCCACGCTCTGCATCCATGGGGAGCTTCCAAAAAACACGTCATTTCTTTAGGCAGCAACTTTAATATTTTCATATACATTTAAACATGCTGCAATCACTTAAACAGCAACTGGAATATTCTATTGTAGATGTGAGAGAAACATACTTCAATGTAAATAACAGCACATAAATGTGAATACATTGATACATTTGAGTCTGCAAATGTCATGACTCAAATACTTTGGCAGCATATCTAATCAATGTTGATACAGTTGACGGAGTAAGACCAACAATGATTGAACATTGATTTCCAACATAGGAACCAATTTCATCCAATATCTATTCTTTGAACAACCCATCTCTCTTCAGCTCTGAATTGTTGGCCGATCTTGATGTTTAGCAAATAGACATGGTGCATGGTGCCTTCTGTCGGACCACACCCAACACTGCAAAGACTGTCAAACAAATACTGTGGGACTGGTTCTAGTGGCTGCTTGGTCGGCACTCCCGCAAGTGGTTCATTGAAAGGCAATGGCAGGATAGGCCACAATCATCCTCAATAAGCAAAGTCGTATGGCTGTAAAGAAGAGTTCAATCAACAGCCCCTCTTCGTTGAACAACTTGGCAAACCAACCAGTGGGAAACTGCCAATGCCCACTGCAGGTCGCTTCAGCACTCAGCACTTCTTTGGCGCTACAGTGTTGTCTTGGTCGCTCACTTGGGCCTTGGCACACTGGTGGTGGTCCTGTGCAATGCGGGAGTCAACTTTTTGGATACTTCGTTGGGTTGAAAGGTGATTGGAAAACCATTCAGCAGCATCTCCAGCCGCAGATTGTGATGCTTCATTTTTGCAGGTGCCAATGTGCCAAGTTGCCAACTGTCAATCTGATCAACTAATACTTTGTTTCAGCACCCTTCAAGGTTTGGCAGAATTCCCATGGCTTGAAGCGCAGGCAGTCTGGTCCATGTCGGATGTCGGGTTGGTGTCAGCCCTATAGATGCGAACAGGTGTCCCTTGCACTTGCCTGAGTTTCATGATGGGTGGTTGACATGCCGGTGATTTGTGGAGATGGTGCTCAGTGATGTAAAGTGATCATTTTGGGCCCCAGATTCGCAAACAACTGAGTAAAACTACAATAAAAACCACACCTCAGACAACCTCAAACAAAACCCATTGCACCTCTTTAGTATCTTAGTTCGATATGGAAAACAGTTGCATTTGGTATCGATGGACTCCAACCTGTGTCCGTTGGAACTGTTCAAACACTTTGCGAGATTCACGCTATGACGAAGCAGTTGCAGTGTCACTTGCAAAAAGATCTCTGCCTTCTCCGCCTTCCATCTCTCGAATTCCCCCCAGTCCCGCCTTTCCAAAAGGATGTACTCTGCAAGTTCGATGAATGGCTGATTTTCAAATCAAGCGCTGGCCTTAGCTTCAGTTTCGGGAAAGTCTATATTCAAATCATTCAACTTCAGTGCAAAAATGCTCTCTTGATCCAGAATAAGCACGAATGGTGAACAGACTCTGTCAGATTCTGTATTCCTCCTGG
>VSDK01004639.1:19315-32933 GCA_009767595.1 Symbiodinium kawagutii | reverse complement strand
TTCCTGCTGGCAAGGCTTGTCGTTCAATGAGAGGGCCAAGGACCCAACAGAACAAATGTTTTCTGCCAAATGCAATTCACTGCCCTGCATGGGGGGAAGGGACTTGTCCACGGAAACGAAGTGTCAAACTTGGAAGATGGGTATCTACGCAAGGATTGAACGTTTGTCAACCTATCCAACTGGATAGCTATGTAGCTATCCCAGCCGTCCATGCACGGAAATTTGTCATTTTTCTTCCTATCCATGTGAAACGCCATTCTCAGTATCACTAGCACCTCCCAACGCCACGCTATCCTTTTTCGAATTTAGGCAATCCCTTCATTCGGTCCTACGAAAGGAAACACCAACATGACAGAATTCAATCGTGGGAATCCTTGAAGCACCCGCTAAGACACAAAGTCAAAAAATGTTGCAGGGTGGTATACGCCGAAAACAACTGGTGACGGAAAGCCGGCATCAAAAACTAACGTCAGCCACAGAGAAAACAGCCTTAATCGAGTGTTTGAACAAACCCAGTGGTAATAAACACCATCCTCCTCCATCTTCACCGTCGCTTACACCATCAAACACAATATTCGAACCATCACAAGGATAGATGAAACTTTGGCATCACCAAGGAGCTGGTCTGGATTTTCTGTTTGTTTGAACTTCCTTTGGCAAGTTGAGACTCACAAAATCTGGCGCATACTTTGTCATGCCTGTAATTTACCCCATCCTACGCTTAGCCGACAATTGTACTTGGGATAACGATGAGAGTATCTGGTTGGGTGAGATGACAACAAGACCTCCTTTACTTCAACAATGAGCAACAACCAGCAGCAACAGTTGGATCTAAACAATAAGAGGGATGTGATTCACGGCATTGCCTTGATGGCCGGGTGGTGAGATCAGCAATGCGGCCTAAGGTGAACCACAACCAACAAACCTTTAGGGCTAGCCCAAGGCTTGACTTAAGGACCAGGACGGCTGCATCCTCTCATCAGCCAGTGGAGAGATAAAAAAATTCAACCACTGATTGATCTTTGCGGTAAGGCGCTAGTCTGTCAAAACTGGAGTTGTGAAAATGAATCACTTAAAACTGTACAAACAGAATAGCGTGGACTCCATTGCTGTGATGGGTTCTGCTCCAAATTTTTTGTGGATGGAAACACCGCTGCAAAAATCCATGTGATGGGTTTCCATTGCGATGTTTCCATTGCAAACCATGCTGCAATCATAGGTTCTACCCCTCTTCAAACCATACAGCTGCTGCATGGGGATCCCTGCAAAATTCCACCTCAATCAAGGAGGGTGTTCTCCGACTTCCATGGCACCATGGAGAACTGAGTGGCACCTTATGCCGCGATTGCTGCGAATGGTTTCCGGAGAATTCAACTGTGTGATGGTATTCAAAACGGCATTCAAACACAGAGTAGCCTGTGTATAGTCAGTGCACATACGCTCATGGACCCCGGAAGAGGTAGGAAAGCGATGAGTTCCACTAATTTGATGGGTAGCTTTCTAAACAGTGGATAGTTTTCCTGAAATGACCGAAACCATACTCTTCAGAGGCATCCGAGAGCATGAACATTGTGCTCCTCCTTCACCAACATGCACCGGGTCAAAATTGGGAGAGAGTTGAGCACGCCTTCTGGGTCAACATGCAACCCACCAAACCCAAAGGCCCACCCATAACTTGGACACTGGGCCTTTTCATGTTCGTGAAAGTCAGACCAACAATGCGGGATACTTTCTGACGAGCGAAAGAAATATGTCCATACTCTAAAAGGCATCGCTTTGACAAGTGCTAAACGCTTAACAACCATTTTTGAACCCGAGATCATCAAAATTCTTTGACAAACACAATGGACTTTGAACTTCACCAAGTCATGAAATTCAAACAAATACATTAACACACCTGCGAAACTATTCTTGCACCCACAATTTTTTCCTCTGCACAAGAGCATTGCAGGAAATATTGAATCGAAACCATCTATCGATTTAAACGTGTGGCTTAACGTTGACATGGGTTGATCCTTTCATTTTCCTGAAGGGAATTTTCGAAGTTGGGTGGTGGGAGGCAATCACTTGCAAGTGCAGCCACCCACCCCAACTACACCAAAAACTTTCATCAACTCATCTCGAATGCTATCTGATTGCACTGATAGGAGAATAGAACTCCGACAATCCATAACAATGGAATTGAAAAAACATCAGAGAAAGAGCATGCCACTGTAATGATAGGGAAGTTTCAATAAGTCGCCTCTCTGCATGCGTCTCTCTCAGGCTGCTATTCTCTCAATGCCAAATTCAAAGCTAGTCTCTGGGGAATGTTCCTCAAAACAGGAAGGTGGCTAAAACACTTGATCAATAAACCATCACTTCTCGTGTTGCCAACCTTCTGTGGATACTGTGCGGTGTCCTTGCCTCTGCCGGTGTTGCCAGTAAAACACCTGCAAGGTCCACCAAAGGTGGCATGCAGATCAAAAGATTTATCGCAGTGGGGCGTAAACTAACTCGTTCAATCTTGAAATGCTTCAAGAAGGCGCTTCAGCAGATTGTTGCACAATCTGCCCGTGGAAGACCCTTTTTCCTTACTCAGAAAACATAAACTACTTTGCCGCAGTGTAGTTTGCACACAGCTTGCAGCACCTAGGCTGCACCGGAACAAGATTTGCCCCTCAGATGTCAGAAAGAAGGCCATGCCATTTCTCCTCCCAATGCTCGAGGCGCTGAAGCAACGCCTTCGAACGTTCAAGCTGCAAGCTGAGGTCTTGCAGTTTCTTGTCTAAGGCCTTCTTGGCCCTATGTTGATCTTCATCAATGTTGTCCAACTTTTTCATGCAGCGATCTCGCTGTGCTTGCGCGTCAGAGCAACGCTTGTTGCATTTTTCGTTCCTCTCTTTTGCGCGCTTTTCGAAATCGGCCTTATTTTTCCTTTCTGCCTCATGAGCTGTCTTTGCCTCTTCCTTCCCACCCTGACCTTCAAATGCTCCTGCAATTCCACCCAGGACTCCACCCGCCACAGCACCCACAGCTGTGCCAACGACTGGAAACGCGGACCCAGCAAAAGCCCCAGCGGCAGCTGCTTCGGATCCACGTCTGAACGCACCACCCAGTGGCCCCCCATGCTGCCTCGCTTCCTTGTCTTTCTCGCTGTCTTTCTCTGCATAATACTTCTGATCAATCTCGTCAGCGGATTCTGTTTCTTTGAGGTCTTTTTCGGCTCGGGTTTTTTCCTGAGACCAACTCTCCATTTCTTTGCGAAGGCTGGCTTTATCTTGCCCATTGACTTCCATATCTTTTTGGTGCGCTTCCTTTTCCCTCTGCTCCTCCTTGAAAATTCGCCCTGGGCATTCCTTGACAATCAGCTTTGCCCGCGAACAGACCCGAGTCAGCTGATAGGCCAACTGAAGCCTCTTATCTGCCAGCTTCTCCTTCAGGAAGCTCTGTAGCTTCCGGCATCCTGGCTCATCGTGCTGTCCACCCGCCTTGATGGCTTTCTCAGCCTTTTTGCCATCGATACCAAATAGTTGAGTCTTTTTGCCAGGAAAGGCCTTTGCAGCAAACTTCTTTGCGTGAGTCTTGACTTCATCCTTGTCGCCACTGTCCAACTGATCCCAGTGGGACAGGACCAGGATGCCCGGAGTGGAGTAGCTCTGCAGGAGCTTCTGCAACTGCTCCTCTGTGCTAGTTCCGGGAGAAGTCGCCTTCATGACGAACATTACATAGTCAGCACGCTTCACCTCGTCAAGCACGTCCTCCTTGTGCCTTGGGTCTAGAAAGCGACAAGGGAAGTTTCGCACATGAAAGCAATGGTGACAAACAATAACACAAACACCACAACAACAACAGCAACATCATCAGCAACAACAATAACAAGATGAACAGGAACAGTGACAATGGAGAGGCAAATTGCTGGAGAACTAGCAGCGTCACACTACTTTCTTGTCTTCAAGCAAAAACAATGGAGCCTACCAAGGAACTTAGAAAGTTACGAATATGTACAAAAGTTAGTGGTCAAACAAGTCTGGGCGACAAAAGAACACCAAACCCAGGTGAGACAAGGTACTTCTCACCTTCAGCTGCATTGATTCCTGGAGTGTCTACCAACACGATGTTCTTGCCGCTGCAGACTACCTCGTGAAAATCAGCCGTAGTCGGCAGAACACCAGTTTCGGCAATTGCTTCGCCTGCCAAGACGTTGAGAAGGGTTGACTTGCCGCTACTGAAGTCACCAATCAACAAGACTCGTAGCTTGCCACTCTTCAAGTTTTGTCGCAAAGCTCCAAGATCTTCAAGCTCTTCTGGCCAAACATGCTGCAGGTTGCGCAAGTCTTGGAAAATGGTCTCGAGCTCAGCCTGTGCATCTTCGATTTGCATCCCTGGAACCATCGTCGGCGACTCGGACTGCCGTGGGCTTTGCTGCCGGATGATGCGCACGCTGCGACCTGGCCCCTGGCCCAACGGCAGAGCGGAACTTCCGCCTGCCATCCACGCCAAGAAGGGGCGGCTGGCAATGCCCAACAGCATAGCCAGTAACATGCGAGTCCCGCGTGTCACACGTGCCATCGCAGAAAGAAGTGAAAGGCACTTGCAAATTTGCTAAATGATTTTGAACCTCGAATGTCTCTATGACAGGGGAACTCTATGAGAGCGCTGGCCCCAAACGCAAATAAATGCGTGGCCAAAGATCCAGCAAACAAATGAAACTAAGAGCGAAACACTGGCAAGAATTAGTGAATCAGTTAAACAATGGGTGCAATGATGGCAAAATGACGAAGATCATCAGAATAAAAAAGGGCTGACTTTGTTTCTCTCACTTGCAACTCCGAAGCCCAGCTCGCCTCAGCTGGAAAGTCACCTGGGAGCACAAAGTCAAACTGCTTGAAGGCCTTGTGGCCATACCCAAAGATGCTGGAAAGCTGACGGGACATGTGTTGGTAGTTGGTAATGCCGCAGTATGATTGGCAAAGAGAAGTCAAAAACACATATTGATGAAACCTGATCTTGGATGTCCACTCATCGTCTTTGCACCGCCCTCATTTCCCACAAACAAACGCATGAAAGAACGCAGTGCCACCAGTTTCGGTTCCCTGTCAAGGCCTCATCTTCACATGGCGGATACCGAGCACCACACTCTGCCTGCAGCGGTGCTGAAACCGGATGCAGTATCTCCAGCAACAACTCATCTGCCACAGATCCAAGAGGAGACGTGGAAAACTTTCTCTCTTCTACTCCATTCTCTCTCTACTCTACTCTATTTTCTCTCTTTCTCTCTCTCTCTGTCTCTGCTGGATCTTGCCTTCTCTCTGCGCTCCAACTGAATCTACCCAAGAGGAGCTGCTGCCTCTGCTTAAATCCACATGGACTACCATTTCTTCTCTGGAGCTTTTGGTTCCTAGTTGTATCGCTTTTATCAGCAGTTTGTCTAGTTGCAAACCAATAAAACGGGTAGGCCTCAAACTAATTCATAGAAGTGACATCTGGGAGGGTGAGCATTTGGCATTATCTTTACCAAGATGGACTTGGGGTTGGTCAAAATTAGACGAGGCAAACGTGAGTAGATGGGCCTCTGGAGCTCCCACCATCTTCATCTGTCTTCATTGCCACCTTTCAAGTTGCAGGTGCAATCCAGGTGGATACTTCTGAAATCAAAACATATTCAAACAATCTTAGAAACTTGGGACCCTTTGAATCTGGAACTCTAGAACTCTTGCCTTCTCCTTGGAGGAGCCCTTTGTTGGAGTTTTGGTGGTGCAATTCGGCTCTGGATTCAACTGTTCATTGTCCAACATGATCAAACTGCAACCGGCCATGGAATGGTTCTTCAATGACTCATCATCAAACTGCAAAACACAAACCGACCGGTTCCACATGCAAAATCATTGGGCCACCTGTGTTGCTTTGCATCCTGCACGGTGTGAAAGCCAAGGCCAGTCAGCCTCAGAATGTTTCCAGGGCAAGAACTATGAGCGAATGAGTAGCTGGAACCAGTTTGGATGATTTGTTGACCATGTTCATGTGGGGAGGGCATAAAAGGTACCCCATTGGCCGCACCTTTTACACATTTTAGTGGAATATCAACAAACATTGGGAGAGCCACAGCCCCAGAATCAATGACCTACTGGAGGATATGGGACGGCTTCCACCATGCCCTAGGCGAACTGGGGCTAAAGACTGTCGGCTTTGCATTTTTGACTTGTCTATCCAGCCCTGGAAGTTTCAAAGGGCCTACATCTACAGTTTTAGCTTTACTCGTTTGTGTAACAAACACGGCTTCGCAAGTGGAACTGTTCACTTGTCCTTCTTGAACTGTGCTGTAAACCTTGGATTTTTCATGCTGCAATCTGTTGAGAATGACCTCTAGCCTTGAACCCCATAGATCTCCTGAACAGGTTCCACAGTCCATTTGCCGCTTCAAAACAAACTCATTACTCTTATCACTCCTCAAGACAACAATGATTTGATGCCTCGTCCTTGTTTCTTGGCCTGCGGGGTCATCACCCTTGCCTATGCGTAGACAACCCTTTTTCTGCATGACTCTTGGTACAGGATTGTTTTAATAGACAACGGTTTCGCTGGATGATTTTTTGCTACAGGACCAACCGCTTCTCATCTATTCTCTAGATGACGCTTTGCGACCCTTTCTTCACAGGACTATTTCGGTGGTCTTCCTCCATGGTCGACAACTATACAAATAAGGGAGCTTTAGACAAACACCATGCTCTTGGTGCTACAAACAAGTTATTTCCTCTAGTGCATTTCAAAGAGCTTACACACCAACTCCACACACACCCAGCTGTGCATGAGAAACACGCTTGACCACAACTTTTGCGACACCTGATCAACGCTACGTCAACAGGACTGGTTTGAACGCATCAAACCATGCCTGATATTGGCCTCTGGCTGTGCACAAAGGAGGTGCCCCGAAACCAGTTTCCATAGAAAGCATATGGATGGCCACGAACCACTCGATGGACAGCCTCATTAGCTACCTGGGAACCAGGTACTCTCACAACAACCGAGCAGCTTGTCACTTTGAATGCTAATACCATCACGGACACCATAAGTTGGAATGGTAAGTAGGTCATATTCAAAACTTCACAGGTCTCTTGACGATTTGCATGATCAAATCTGATTAGACGTCCTCAAGAGTGCTCCTCAAATGATCCGTTCATCGCGTGATTTCTTTGGGGCACCTCCGACCTCTATGGACAGCTCCGTGTCGATCGCTGGTGCTGTGTGCATCACTGGTTCAGGTCCAAGTCGATGGCCTGGACATACCAAGGAGCTGAAGCTCATCCTTGACCCATCAAGGATCTACCAAACATGAAGGATGAGCTCTCATTTGTGGTCGGGAGATCATGTGTCGTGGATAGGTAGAACTCTTCTCATTGACATGTTGAATCAGCAAACGATATCACGGACTCCAGAAACCAGAATCTTTCCGAAATGGACAGCTCGCTAAAGCTGTCAAACAAAGCACAGGAACCCAATCTCCCGTGTGAGACACGTCCATCTCACATCTTCCTCCGTGATTCCCACCCGTGGTGAACCACTCGTGACCATCAGCAGAGTGAACCACCGATGTCTTCATGACTTCCGGCCTCACCACCATCGCCGCTGCATGCTGCTCAGCATGACCCATGGACTCCGCTGCTCGGGCAATCGCCCAATCGTCGACAGCAGCTGCGGCACGCCCAGGGTGTCCCTGAGTCCAGACGGGGGCCCGCTGGTCTCCTGCTGTTGGATTTCCCTTGGGAACATCAAAAAACACATTCAAAGAATGGAAACAAACATGTAATGTAGTTCAATATGATGTACAAAGCAGCATCGTAGACTTTGATTCAGGTCCTAGTTTACGCACCCGCTGCTTCTTGTCTCTGAAGTTGGACTCATGATCGTGCTGACATGAGTTGCCGATCACACTGTGAAAGATGGAACCCATGAAATCAGTTGAGTCCAATGCACCTACTGCAGCCTGTCATCTACCAAATCAAATCCCATACTGAGTTTTGCGATGTCAAACGTCTGCAGCATGGCCATATTCCAAATCACCCCAATATGGGTAGGTGGTCAAAGCAGGCAAATGCAGTTGGGACATTGGTCCACCATTGCTTGGGATGGTCTGGATTCAGGTAGCCAAGGCACCCGAGTGTCTTCAGCAGCCTCTCCGCCATGGTGACATCCTCCATCCACCACTGCGGTTGCTGCACAAAGGTCTCATTCGCTCGGTGGAGGTATCGCAGTATCAAACTCAAAGTGCCACACACCTTCACCTGAGGCCGTTTCTGGGCAGCGGCCAATCGAGAGTTAGACTGTGATGAACATGAACCGGCCGAAAAAAACATATGATTGGTGCGATGCAAGGCACTCCATCGTTGAGCCCGAATCATGAGACAAGGCATTCATGTGCAAACAATGCAACTTCCATACACTTGGCAAATGGCTCGTTGGTAAAGTGTAATGGGCAAGTGATCAATGAAAGTGAAATAATCGAAGTTGGCAAACAAATTCTTTGATCAACTGCCGCTCGAACCTGGACTGTGGCTGGGCCCTCCATGTTTACATGTGAAAGGACGACCCCTTTCAGCATGGCAGTTGCCACACCTCCTTGTCCACAAAGTCGCGGGTGAGATGGGCAAAGTCGCGTGGCAACTGCGAGTTGTCGAGATCACACAGCTGCCATCTGGACCTGCGGGGCTGGGCGTTCCAGGTAGTTCTGCTTCGAAACCAACGGTTCATCCTCAAAAAATTCGCAAAAGTTCATGAAGTACTTTGCCTGGAACTGACACTCATGAAGCAAAATCTTGGTTCTACTCATGAACTGAACTGAAACTGTTGGTCCTTTACTTTCCAGGGATACTTGATCCTTAAGGGATTTCATCCGGGTTTAGACTGAATTTTCCAAGGCACTGCCATGCTGCATGCATTCGCTCGCTGAGCAGTTGCAGTTGGAGGAAGGTGGGCCATCGGCTGCGCAGAACCGACAGAAAGTCCATCCGTCCGAGTTGCAAGCCGAAGAGCGGGGCGCACGAGTCCTCAGAGGAAGTCTTCGATTCGAATCACGGGACGCTTTTGGCTGTAGGGACCCCTGAAACGTGTTAGCATTTGATTGACATACGAAATGAATGAACGTGAAGTGTATTGTCTTAATGAAGAGAGCGAAAAAGACACACCTAGACATGTGACCAATATCTGTTCAAATGAGCATTTCACAGAGTCATGGTATTCCCAAAAAGCTGGTTTCCCTTCAATAATTTGGAATGGCAACTGGGGTACCCGTGTATCCGGCCATGAAAAACACCAATCCGCTGATAGAAATGTCTCTCTTCTCCTGCAAGATCTATCCAAAAGGCCAGCAAAACAGGTGACACATGTCATAGAGGCAAAGGCATCTGTTTATGTAGTACATATACAGTCACAGGCAGGCTTTATGTAGAACATGCTTGCTATGCATGAAAATATAAGCTGGCATTCATCTGGTCGGCAATTTGGAACGACAACAACGAACACAATCATGGGGGTGACAACACTTATCATCTGAATCTTCGCGTTCAACCTGCAGTTGAACTCCAAGCCTAACATGAACTTGCAGCTTCACGAAGTCCAACATCCTAAGCCATGGTCAAGCCACAATGTTGGTCACATGGCTCGTCAACAAGAATGAGACTTGTTTGCTTCTAAGCCATGACGAAGATTCCTGGAGACATTTTCAAACCGATGTGGAAAGTGCAACGTGAACACCATAGCGTTGTAGAATTTTGTTCAAGCTTGCCAAGTGCAGGTTGACCAGCTTGTCGGAAATTGCTCTTTGTACTTTTAAGTTCTCTTATCTTGCGTGTCAAGCACACAAAACGAATGTCCAAGAAATCTTGGATTGGGCGCAGAAGGTGTCATGACTGAAGTACGAGTACATGTTGTCGCAAATGGTAAAACCAATTCAGGCCCCCCTGTATCTCGATTCAAAAACAAACTCTCTGCTGCTTGTTTGCGATACAACAGCATCCCTAACACCCTGCGGAGTCTGGAGAGCAGGTCAGAAAACTCCCGAAAATCTGTCAGCTCAGATCTCTGCCTTTTTCCTTTGAGGGACTAACCCACACCTTTGCAGTCAGATCCACTGTCAGAAAATAGCAGGCCAACACCAGCGAGCATCCGAGTTCTGCATGTTCAACTTCTGCTGCAGCTCATTGGATTCCATGAAAGCAGCTCCCGAACACGTGTGCGAAAGGAAGATCTTTGTCTCCTCCAGCAGAGTGATTCGCATCAAAGAGTTCCTCACGGCCCATGTTGAGTTGTGAAACAGGTCGGTGTGTGGCATGTTGACATGGGGAGCAAGTGCCGATCAATTCTGGATATTGCCTTGCTTAATCTCTTTGCATGAAATGGATTTTCTCGTTTCTCCAGTATACGAAAATGGTAGGAAGACTTCGTATGGCCAGCTCTTGGGCTTTGAAACTGCTCAAGTTCTGACGTCTTGAGATGTTGAATTCCTGGCCTGTGACCGCCGAGCAGTTTCCAAGCAGATGGGCTCAGTTTTGTTGCAGGTTAATGGGAGCACTCCATGCATCGAAATCATAGCGCATCATGAAAACATTTCGTCGCCCAACAGCCTTGGCTAATTTGACATTAACAATCAAGCAAACCATGTTGAAAACATAATAGCAAAATGGCCCAATTGCGTCGATTTGGAACTGCATTTCAATCTACCACAGTGATACCCCAGCATCTGCTCAGTCTCACCCTCCATAATCTAAGAAGTAGTACCCAAATAGCTGTGGGTCAAAACTCCGTACCCCTGGTTCCCCTATCATTAACCATTGTTTTCCCTACTATGATTGTTAGTCATTATCCACCATTATTGGTTAGTTAATATTGATCCATACCCAAATAGCTGTGGATCACTAAGATCTTCGTAGCTCAGCTGGTCCACTTGGTATTGCACCACCTGTCGAGCCACATATCCGCTGACCGGCACTTCCAGCGACGAGCTTTCCAGGCCCAGGCTTGGTACATAACCTGGGGAGCCGCTGGTCACTACAGTGGGTGGAGTGAGTACAATATGTGTATATCATTTACATTATTACAATTTTTACAATTATAGTATATTGAATGGAGTCATATTCATTATCACATTATCATCAATGATATTCAGTTGTGTAATATCAACAGCCGCATAAAATGATGTAGTATGTATGTCAGTAAAATGTACGTCTGATGAGTGCAAACTATTCTGACTTTGTATGTCCGCATGGTCCATCTGGTCCCTGGTTTGGTCTGGTTGTCTGCTTTGCCTGCTTTGTCTGTCCGTCTGTCTTTCAATGCGCACGCATGCATGTCTGCGGGTATGTAGGGACGTAGGTATGTGGGTATGAAGGTGTAAGTGTGTAGACAAAGGCATGCAAACATTTTGTGAAGATGAGTCTTTGACCGAGGAAGCTACTTGGGGAATCTGGCTGGAAGTGTTGAACACAAAGCTTTGCACAATTCCAAATAAAGAGGATTGAAAAGGAAGTAAGTAATTGATATGCTACTTATGTAGTTATTTGCAGTAAAAGTATTCAGTTTGGACTTTATAAGCATCTTTCCTACCCAAATGAATCATCCACCATGTCACGTCTCACCTGATCCCATCATGGAAAACATCTGGGATGCACTGGAAACCCTGTGTTATGGCATCTCCTCGAAGGCCCACGCCACCGTTGGCTGAGTTCCGCTGCGATGCGTCGAGATCAGCACTGACCACCTGCAACCGAGCGTCAACGGTGCTGTCGTTTAAGCGCCGCAGGTTCTTGGACCCCAGAGCTCTTCGCGCGTGCTGAAGGAGCCCAGCGTGGTGCTTCCCCTGTGCTGGCGGTGAATTGGGATGAGTCATGGTGCTTGATGATGACCCAATGGTGGTTGATGATTGTGATTTGTTCTACTTGATACTGATGCATGATGATGAATGATGGAATGAGAATTCATAGCGATTCATGGTGTGGTTTCCGTAATACTACTTTACAATGATGAAAGAGAAGTAGATTACCATTTACGTACACATGCGGTAGGAGTTTGTATTGACGGAATTCCGATCCAAATTCCAAGTCAACTCTTCAAGGCACAACCATTCAGTATGCAAGCATCCCAGTTCCTTAGCCACGTACCTGCATATCACGCGTCCGGTTTTACCAATTGCGCGCCTCGCGTGGAATTGATAAATCGAAGCTCTGCTGATGATTCGATCGCTTGCCTTTTCTCGAATGATCAATGACCACACTGCAGAAAACTAACCGTGCACACCAAAAAATTCCTGTGGCAAAAAAAGCTCCTGTTGCACAGGATCCTTTAGCTGACCGTGCACGTCACATGCTTAATGCAACTTTGTCTTCAACAATGATGAAGCTTTACTATCAACAATGATTAACCATTTCCATTAACCTTTACTACTGACATTATAGTCATAACTCCGTTATTGCTTGGTTGTTGGGGAAGGGCACCCCACATCCCCCGTTGCGGAGATGCCCCGTGCGCCTTGTAGCCACTGGTCACAGCCTTCACCAACTTCTGCCGCAGCCACTGGCAGTTGCAGCTGGTCTCTGGCTGAGTCCACGCTGAGACGTAGACATCGTCGTGGCCTAAGGAACCATCAGCGAGGAGAATGAAAGGAGAAGAGGATGCAGTAGAATGTACTATATGAGAGGATCTATATGAGGAGAAGAGGAGGAGGTACTATATGAGAATGAAATGAAGGGAGAAGAGGAGCACTCACAAGAGGATGTGCAGGGAAATGGAGGGCCTGAGACGGTGGAAAATGGCAATGACAAGAGGGGAAAGATGGCATGGAAAAGAGGGGAAGTCAATGAAAGAGTTGGTTAAAGAAAGGAGAGAGGAGAAGAAAGAGAGAGAAAGGCAGGGAAAAGTGAGGGAGCACATAGAAATATGGCAGGGAAAGGTTGGAGAGGTGAAGAAAACATTTCGTGGAAAAATGGCTGGGAAGAAGGTGGAAAGGCAGGAAAAACAGAAGGCAAGGTGATGAAAGCTTGGTGGGGAAGAAGGGAAGTAATGATGAGGGTTAGGAGAGCTGGTCAATCGAAAAACAAGATCATCTTTCGGATCGTGACCAAAGGAAAGCGCTGGTGCTCACGAAGTTTGACCTCTCTTCTGACCTGCAAAATCCTGGTTCTAGCCAAGCTGAGTTGATTCAAAAACCCAACGTGATGAATCTGGACACTCAAAACTCAGAACCCTTAATGATGAAGGATGATGATTTCTGGACACAAAAACGCTTTGCAAACAAAGGTCCCAGGCACCGAATCGGTCCATGTACTGGTAGTTGTGCTGTTGCATGAAGAAAAACTTTTCGGAGGATTCCTGGCAGGGAAGGCTCAGCCGCAGAGTGGTCCAGTATTTGGAAGTGGACATGGCAACATGGCAGCTCAGTGGATCCCTTGGAGATGAGCATGGATGAAAATAATCCCATCAAATGTAGTGGCTTTCTATTACTGAATTTATCCCATCAAGCGTGGGCGGATCATCATATGTCAATGCTATCATCATCATCATCATCATCATCATCATCATCATCATCATCATCATCATCATCATCATCATCACCATCATCATCATCATCATCATCATCATCATCATCATC
>VSDK01004639.1:0-13114 GCA_009767595.1 Symbiodinium kawagutii | reverse complement strand
CCTGCTGAGTTCGTGTGGCACCGCGCCGAACTATGTGTGAAAGTTGGGTTCTCTTTCAGAAGTTCTCATAGTTTAGGATAGACCCTGAAAGCCTTCGCAGTTGTAGCAGTCCTCGCACGACACTATCAACCACTTTTTGGTGATTTCTGGCTCATAATGCAACAACGTCGCTAAAACAATTCTGTGAACCTCTGCTTAAACAAAAATTCATTGAAATAGAAAACCAGAAAGATCTGAATGAAATAGAAAACCAGAAATTCTTTGAATAAAAAGAGACCATTTACATTTCATAATTCAAACAAGGGAAAAAACAATCTAGCTTAAAAAACATCATTGCGATGAACATAGTTCATGTATAGATTTCAATCTAGCTTAGTTTCAATGCCCAACAAATGTCAATCTCCAGCTACCGCTCCAAGGTCCGCACTGCCAGGTAGAGATCTGTCAGCGCGTTGCAGAATGGCTGGGAATGGCCGTGGCCATGGCTAGGAATGGCTATGGTAGCCATGGTTGGTGACCATGGGTTGGTTAGGAACCATGGGTTGGATGGTGATCATTGGTTGGTCAAGGTTGCTATGGTTGGAAGCAGTAGGTGCAGATTTTTTGCTTGATTTCCTGTTGAGAACCCCCTTGCCCCGTGATGATAGTGACTCTGATAGTGGTGGGTAATGATGATCATGGGTTTAAAATAATGGTCAAGTTTGCATCACTGCAATCAACACAGAAATCCAGTGGCAAAGTCAACCAGCCACCTGTAGGACCCCTAGTTAAATGGTGCAGCGCAAAACATCACCTGGATATCCTTCAAATTGGATCCTTGGTCGGTGACATCTCTCCCGGGTGGCGCAAGCTGTTTCAAGCGCTGACGAACTTCTCCGCAACACCGGTGGTTGCAATTCGTTGCTCCTGTTCCAATTCGTCATCCCAGAGATGGCCCAGCGCAGCCCGAAATCCGCCATGCGGCAGGGCAACCTTCCATTGCCGTAAGTGTTTTCCTTGTCGGTGCACCTGACCTTGTGAAGGTTCACCAAATGCGCCACACGAAGCTCTGATTCTTTGGCAAAATATCTGGAACTACCAGGCTGCAGCTTGATCCATTCAGCACTCTGTGAAAGGAAGCGCCAGGGGTTCACCAAATTCTGTGGCAAACCACGGCATTCCTCAGGACGCCAAAGGTGTGAGGAGAGCAGCCATAGAGGTTCACGGTGTGACACTTTTGGAGCGCTCAAAACAAAGGGCATTGTAAACTCGCAGACCCTAAGCTCAATGGTTCCCAGCAATCTTTGAATTCGCCAGAAATTCTTCGAACGACTTTGCAAAAACTGCTGCCACGGGTTCAACCGCTGCGGATGCTGAGGATGATGCTTCGGCTCTAAGCAACACTTGGAGAAGCTTCGAGACTTTCGCCAACACCTGGCGTCCATGCTCGAATTCGAGGGAGCTGAGCAGCACGCCTTTGTCAGCTCAGGTCTATCCCAACATGTGGGAAAGGCGACGGCAGATCCAACCACTAGAAAGGCATCCATGGAACTGATGAGAACCAAATCTGCTAGGCCCCGGTAGTTCAAAATGCAATGACTCAACGAGAGCTCTTGCATGAAACCCGACTTGGAACCAGTTGAACCCACCAGCGCCCCCGAGTTCCAGAACTCTCCCAACAACTTTGAAACACCATGGGCAAAATATGGAAAATACCGCAAGTTTCCTGCTGCCAAGAAGTCCTGAAAATCACTGTGTCGAGCAAAAGTGCCATCATAATCATAAAATGTGATGTCAGAAGCACCAAACAGCGTGTAATATTGCAGGAACGTTCGCGTCAAACCAGGCACACTTCTTTCCAAGTCTCTCATGTCCCATGCAGGTGCAGTGCAAACTGCCAGACTCAAAGAAGCAGCAGAAGCATTCAGACCTTTTCTGGATCTCAGAATCGAACGCTCGTGATGCGAAGGATTGGAAGGAACTGAAGGAACTGAAGGAAGTGAAGGAACTGGACACAGATCCAGCTCCGTTTGCCACTTTGAATATCTGCCGTGGACCTCCGACTGCAGCCGCACCCGCAGGCGCCGCCTCAACGACACGCCGTGGGGAACGGGGCATCGAAGGGTCGCCGCTTGGCGGAAGACGCTGACGGCCGTGGCCTCCATCGCTGGGGCGTCGCCCAAGGCGCAGCGCCATTTTCTCAGGGACACCTGGGGCGGCGTGACCTCCCCAGGCACCACCCAAGCATAGGCAGCGCCACCCCTGGAGCTATGGTGGTACATGGTACATCCAGCCAGTGATGGTTGATATTGGGGAAAACAAAAGACCTTCATTTTGTGGACGCAGCATAAAATCAATGTCTATAGTGATTAGTTTATCAGGATTCTAATATTCTAATCATGTGGTGCCAAAAAGGTTGCGGTCTTTTTGGGGATGCTTGCACTGCAGCTTCTTCAACTCAGCTTGAGATATGGCAGGAATCTTGAAGCCTAATATGGACATGATCTGGCAAGGAGCTATCCTAATGTGGGTGAACAAGAACCTAGAATAGTCTGGAAATGATGGGAAAATTACAGAGTTTCTTCCGCTTGGTTTATTTGGCTTCTCCGAGGCCCCCATATTCACCAAATACTTGAGGCCTGTGACTTCACAGTATCAGAATTGTCCGCAATTCACACGGCCAGCTGGGCTTTTCATATTCCGGGGGCAGTCAAGATCCATAACCCTTCATCCCCGAACAGAATACGCCCTGAATTTTGGGAATAAACTAAGCCGTGATTTTTTGTCCCTCTTTCCCAGCAACTGTTGCAACCGCAGCACAACTCGCCTCCGGAAGCACCGCTGCATGAGGACCACAGGTGTAGAGACTTCGGTTGTGGTGCGACTCGCCATGTGGCCGCTCAGCGTAGACCAAGAACTCCAACAGGAAGGGCTTGGAAGAGCCGTGTGTGGTGCGCCATGCGTTGCTCAAACCCGCTGCTGTGACCACGGTGAAAATGGCACCGTCCGGTTGAGCTGAAGAAATGCCATGCCACCGGGGAACATCTCCACGGGGATTCCTCACCCATTCTCGAAGGCGCTGGCGATGCCATGCCGTTGCACACAGCTCCACCAGAGGACCGGTGGAAGGTGCTGCATCACTTTCCAGCTCGGGTAAGGACAGCTGGAAAGCCGTCTGCTTAGCTTCTTCGGCCATGGCTATGTGCAGTGGACCCCAAAATCTTTGTCCAGAAAACAAGATCCATCCCAGTGGCTTCGTGTGAATCCCCGCAGGTGCTCTTCGCAACAAGCAGCCAGCGAGCTCGCCCAAAATGCTGCGCCAGGACAGCAACGTCGCGTTTGAAGGACGACACAGGGATGGTTTCTTTTGCCAGGTCACATCTCCACGCAAAGCCAGCCGTTGCGCGATGCTCAGCCATTGCAAAACTCCGAAAATGCAAAGAGTGGAAGTTCTCAACACTTTGGTTTCGAGAAGTTCTCCCACATAGTTGGTGACCTCTGTCGACATTTCAACTACAGGTGCTTCTTCATCGGTAATCTCCACGAGGCCTTGCATAAAATCGTCACTTCTGCGTTTTCCGTAGTTCCATGTTGCTGGACCGCCATCCACCATGGAAATCATCTTCACAAAGGTGAATAGCATGACAGCCACAAAGCCGCAGTCCTGGGGATTGTAAGCATATTCCAAGACCATGTCACGCAAAGTGAAGGTTAGATAGTTCCAATCAAGGGTCTGCAGCCAAGGAATGAACCACTTCGACTTCACTCCCAAACTGTTCTCGAAAACCAAACGCTCCGGTGCAAAGGTGGTCACAACACTGTCCCATGCGGTTAAGACTTGGCAAACACAGAAATTTTTCACATCTTCAAAGGACGACTGGTACAGCTTTGATGTTTCCCTGGCAGGGCTACAAATGTCAATCGGAACCAAGGCGTTCCGCACCATCCATGGATGACAGGTGCGAAGGTCTGCATGGATTGGGTGTCACAGAGATGGTGAAGCACATGGCGAAGCCAAGAAATCCGTGATGTCTTCTTAACAAAGTTGTGATGTCACGTGATCCCTGGCTGGTTATGTTGGCACTGGTGGATTTGTGGATCGCTGGATCGCATTCTGTGCAGTCAGCTGAGTGCTCGACAGCTGATTCTTGCTTACCAGGTTGGTTGACTAATGATGGTTTATTGGCTGGGTTTAACAATCATGACTTGACCATTAGTTGGTGACTAACTAACTTACCCATTAGTTGGTTTAACAATCATTACTTACCCATTAGTTGGTGACTAACAATGGTTAACTACTATTGGTTCACTTTGAGCCACAATCATCTCAGCAGCATGTCTGTGGGGGCGACTCTGAAGGAGCGTCCATATCTTCCAATCAAACCCATGGGTCAATTCTGGCAGCTGATTAGCCATTGTGAGCCATCATTCATCATTAAGGATCCGAACTCATGCACCAAACCATCATTTAACCACGAATCAACTATCATTCATCATTCAACCATCATTTGACCATCATTTAACCATCATAAATGCTCCTCAATCATCACCTATCATCACTTCATGTGATCGTCCAGTCGTCAACTACAAAGGTGGTCATGGCGACCGTTGAACAGTGTGAACAACGGTTGGTTCATGTTCCTAACCATGGGTTTATCATGCAGATATCAACCAGCACGAAGCACCATTGCGATCATCAACCACCATACCACCATCATCCACAGTTTTTCATGACCATAAACACAATAGTTCACCACTATTAAGAGGTTTATTAGCCATGACGAAAGATTGACCGTTATTTAACCATTAAGTAACCATTGCTCAACCCGTACTAAATCATTACTTGAACGTCAGCCATCAAAGTATAACTATTTGATGATCTTGAAGTTAACCACTAGTATTATTTAGTTAAGTACTTAATTATGATTAACCACTACGGTACTGAACTGGCTACTTGAAGGTTGCTATTCTTTGGTGGTACTATTCTTAAAGCTACTAATAGTTTCCTTATGTTTGCTAGTATTATCTCATAATCACTAGTTATCCACTAGTGATAACTGTTAACCACTAGTTATCTCATAAAGCTTACCGGTAACAGTTCCTATGCATTCTCTCCATTCGTATCATTACTGAACTATTGTGAACCATTGAGGTGCCACAGCAATACTTAAGTACTGGATTAGCATTGTGAAGTTACCAGTAATAGTTACCATCCGATAGTATTATTTTGTTAAGCACTTGACTATTGTGAAGCATTAAGGGATCATATGTTAAGTTACCAGTAATAGTTACCATTCAGAACCTATTGTGTAACTATTACTGGTAACTAGCTGGAAATCACCATTACCAGTTTTGATTCTCAATAGTTTGATTACTGGTAACTAGCTATTAGTAGTTACCATTCAGAACCTCTTACAAACCAGTTTTGGATCACCACTTCTTTGTGAGGATTAGCTGATAGGCCTGGTCACGCGGATGCGCCAACGTATTGGTGTTTGAAGGGCGATGTTTGATGAATGGCTGACGAGTGGCTAATATAATGGTCCATGAATGGATTGATGGTTGAAATGCTGAGTATATTTGTGATTAATGATTAATGATTAGTGGATGGTTTTTAAATATGGCGAATAGACCAGCTAATGGTGCTTCAAAACAATAGTAATTGAACAATACACTGTTTCATAATGGCTAATGATGTCTAGGAATAGAAGTCAAGTAGATATCTCTGGTATGATAGATATCAATCTAGGGCTTAGTAGATACTTATCCATATGGTTATTAGAATCGCATGTTAGTAGTTGCTGTTTGATTGTGAGAGCCCAGAACCACCATGACTACGCCTCATGTTCCCATTGCACTGCCAACGTCTCCACCACTTCGAGCAAACCTAGATGCTTGTCTCTAGACCATCATTCATTGCTTCTGAGCCCCAGCCCTATATAATCATTATCTTTAGATAAACACTATGATAAGATTGCAACAACCTTGCTTAGTAACCAATGTTGCGAACCATCATCAATAATCAATACAGAATCAACTAAACACTACTAAGCATCATTACAAACCATCCCTCAAGACTATTCATCAACCATCGGTACCCATCGGTACCCATGGCTCATGTCACGCTCCGGAAACGGTTGCGCACCACCCGCACCACCTTCCACTGCACCGAATGGTGGCTCTTTGACGGCCTCGGGAAGTGTCCCCGTGGCAATGTACACCATGGGACCCATGACCATAAGAAAGAGCCGAAGGACTTTCAAGGAATCTCATCTAGCTTTCATCCGGAGGGTCCTGTTAGGAATTCGCAGGTATGACTGTACGATCTTGCCACTGTGGAAAAGAAACAGCTGGCGCATCGTGGTCCACTCCTTATCTTTTCCATCTTACCAAATAGACTTCGTGATCGAAGGAGACTCCAAAATCATCAACGTGCTTTCTACAAATATGGATTTGCTTTAGTCCAGCGAGCACAGACCCTCAGATGGCAGCAAATGCAAAAATGGCTTTGCTTCCGTTTCGTATGGCAGCACAAAAACCACAAGGATCTGAAGTCTCCAACTGGTTGTTCCGTGGATCCTGGCTATGTGGCGTGCGGCTTCCAAAATGATAATTAGCACCGCTTAGCATCATCTCCTAGTTGATTCTTAATCACATATAAACCATGACATAAACGCCATTGGTTGCTTTAGATCATACATAAATCAATATAAATCACATAAATCATTGCCAGTAGCGAGGGGCCGCAGTGTTAAAAGCTCTGCTGATGACGGAGCTTGGCACGCTTGACGTTCCCATCACAAAGGAGACCTCTTGCTGCGTTTGAATGGAGAAGTGATGACGATGGATGATGGAAGGACGATGGACGATGAAAAATGATGACAAATGATGGATGATGGATGATGGGTTATGGATGGTTATGGTTGGTAAACGACCTCTCTCCCTGAAAATCGAAACACAAATTGTGCACCTGCCGGAACTCAGTGGCTGAGGCTGCAAGTGGATCACCTGTGTCATGGCACGGCCAACTGATACACAACTGGAGCGGTCGCACGGGGCACGGCATTTGTGTCTCCGCGATGCACATGGCGCTGCACCAATCATGCCGCGGCGCTGGAACAGTGGCAGCTTCAGTCATGTGCCGCCAGGACTGATTTCGACCGATTTCTTTGCCTTCGGTGATCAAAAGTGCTTAGTATTTCCTTAGGCATCACTTAGTGGTTTGTGATTCCTTTGTAATTCCTTCTTCTTCAAAAGTGGGACTAAAGGAAAGAACAAGGTGACTTTTGGGAAGATCAAAGGTGTGGAACTGCAGCCAACACATCTCCTGAAGCTGCCTAGAACACTAAACTGCAAAGCGCATCGCAAATAGACCATGTCCAGATTTGTCAAGGGTCCTTGCCCCTGGGAAAAAATGTTGCAACGAATTGGGTGTGTCCCGTGGCTGATGATGGATGCATTCTCTGGAAGTGTCAGTCCTGACATCACCAGAGCAATAGCTTCAAACCTTTAAGATTTGGTTTTAGGCATCATCACACCTGTAATGACATTGCAAGATGCCTCTTGAAATTTGAAAATCATGAGCCACCGGCCCAGCGATGCTCGAGCATGTCAGCCGCTGTTTGCTGATGGAAAAAACCTGTGCTTCAGCGCGGCTGCGGCATCAGCAGCTCTCGAAACCTGATTTTGGCATGGGCAAATTTGCTGCACGAAATCCTGATTTCTGAGCAAACCTTCAAGTTGCGTAGTCAATCAAACAAAGCACTGTATAACTCTTGCTGCAAAAAAACAGAGCGCTAGCTTTTGATGGCAGTAAACAAAATCAAACAGATCCTCAGACAAATGAACTGGGAGGATCCTTGTGCTTATACTGTGCTATCTCTGTCATCTAGGCGCTTATGCAATCTTATGGTCTATACAAGTTTACATTCTTCAACGAGAAAGGATTAAGAGCACCGGCCAACCGTCACTCCATGATGGCTATGAATGATGGCTGAATCTTGAGTCCTTTGAGTCCTTCATCCCCATGTGAGAATTATCAGCTTGAAGCCATGGAGCAAAACTCCTAGCTCATCTACCAGCTTCGTACGCACGGCATTGTTCACCACATCGAAGCCGATCGTGTTGAGGATGATCTTCTTGATCAAATCCTGGAGTGGAGTCTCACATGAGCTTCAACCTGTTTCCAAAACCCAGATTACACTGGACATAGTGCCCATCAAATGATGAGATTCCAAGTTGATCATTCTTCATCGGTACTTGGAACTGCCTCGTCTTGTTCTGATCCAGCACGGGCGTGGCGCACATTGACTTCTTCCACAGCACGGCTCAGCACATCAATCCTCGGATTCAGCTGGAGAGTCCTCACAGCCACAGCAACCCAACGTGATGGCAAGGCACCCGCCAGCCCGCACAGTTTCTTTGAAGAAACTTTCAGCCGCCGATGGGAGAATTATAGTCATTGGGATCTTTTCTGCTATGCAAACCTCAGTGTCGATGCGGCTTGTCAAAGACTCCTGTGCCAAACGATCAACCGCGAATTATGAAGCCTAACAGTGGGATTGTCACACTTGCTCCAAAGCTAATTGTATCACAATTTTTTGGTTTCGCATGTTTCGCCCGTGACAAAGTATGCTAGAAGCAGTTGAGGCAGTGACATAACTTTCGAAGATGCACCAAGCGCGCGTCACGTATGCTGGACTCCTTGGCACCCGCTGGCAATCTATCACAGCTTGCACCATGAGGTGCACAAATATCCACGTATCCATCAATCAAATTTATCAAATCCAATCCAATCCAATCCAATCTTATCCTATCCTATCCAATCTTATCCTATCCTATCCTATCCTATCCTACCTATCCATCTATCTCTGTTCGTCAATCTGTCTATCTGTCGATCTCATTATCTGTCTATCTGTCTAGATAGTCCATAGAGTCACTAGTGTATCTACTATCAAGGCTATCTACTCTATTTACTCAATCTGCTCTATCTAATCGATCTAATTTGCTGATCTATCTAATGTATCGAATCTATTTAATTTATCTGTCTATGATTTTTTCTAGCTTTGAATTCATTTACCTATAATCTATCCTATAATCTATAAATGTATCTATCTATGAATCTATCTATCTATCTATCTATTTATCTATCTATCTATCTATCTATCTATCTATCTATCGATCTATGTCTATCTATCTATCTATCTATCGATCTACCCATCTATCTTATCTATCTATGAATTTACTCATCTATGAATTATTCTATCTATAAATTACTATATCTATGAATTTGTCTATCTATCTATCAATCAATCTATCTATGAATCATTCTATCTATAATTAATCTATCTATGAATTAATCTATCTGTCTATCTATCTATCTACCTATTGATCTTATCTATCTATAAATTATGAATTTGTCTATCTATCTATCAATCAATCTATCTATGAATCATTCTATCTATAAATAATCTATCTATGAATTAATCTATCTGTCTATCTATCTGTCTATCTATCTATCCGAAGCATTCGATCTATTTGAAGCGCTGGTTCCTGCATATGTTGGTCCTGATTCCCAGTGCCACTCCTGCAACTCCTGGCACTGTCAGTTCTGATTTCATCCGTTGAGCTTGGCACCGTCTAAGCCCCTGACGTGATCCTGTCCAGTAACACCAGCATCTGCCCGGCAGCGACGAGGTGGCCTTCGAAGATGTCTTTGAGATCTTCACTGCCGGTCGCCACCGCCTGTCGCCGTGGCAGACTCGCCATAAGAGAAACCGGGCGACACCAGTGACCCAAAATTCGGAAAAATGACCAGAGATCAGCCTGGATTGAAAAAGTATATCGAACCCTAGCTGATTCCACATGCTGTTTGCCACTAATTGCCATCACTTCCCACAAAAACAGCTGGAAGCACATGATTCGAACCAATCTGTAACCGATGACTGGAAAAAATGAAGGGTGGATCAATGGAAGAGCTCATGAAACAGCTTTCTCCATGGAACCTGGTCCATAATGCGGTACTGGTTATTGCAGAAGAAACACATCCAGAGGAAGATGTGCTCTGCACGTTGGGATGACTTCTCTTGCCATCTCGCAACCGCTGTCACCACATCTTCCAGGCGATAGGCCCAGCACCATGAAACAAAGTGCGTGACTCTTCCTCGGGTGCCGAAACTTCGTCCACGTAACTCTTCTCTTCGAAAAACTGATTTCTGACTTTTCCACGGGGTCAAAGGGAAAGAACTGTGGAACCAAAGTCATTGTGACATGCGGAATGTCCTGACCCCAAAAACCTGGTTTCCACCTGATTCCTGGCGCAGGGCGCAAGGTGAAACGTGACGCATGCAGGTAAGGTGCCGCTGTGTGCCTCCTCCAATGCATCTACTATGCTGCAATGCAGCTTGCCATCCCTCGGGCACATTTTGGCATAGCCAATGCCTGGGTAGGACATGTGACATGTCCTGTCAAACCTGTGGATTGCAAGGCATTCTCAGGATCTCTGACAAAGCCAAGTCTTGGAGTGTAGCTTGGCCGAAAGTTAGGATCTATGAAAAAGCCAAGGCACCGGTCAGACCATGGGCCAAGTGTGGGCAGATCTCGTAGAAGTTTGGATCTGCCATGGCCGTCGAGCCTCGAAGGCCAACCGGACGAACCACGAGCTGTCAGGAATCCTTCAACACTTTCGACCAAGTTGCACTCCAAGAATTCCACAGTTCTACCAAGGTACTGCGGGCCAACGGCGGGAAAATGTCCAGCAAATAAGATGCAGAAATCCCCAGGGTTGGTGGATCCGGTGGCAACTCCGCACATGCTGGGCACACATGCACCTGCGAAGGCCAAAAACTTGCGGGACATTGCCTTCAGAAGGGGGTGTTGTTGTCTTCTGCAGTTCAGGAAAAATCAGAAAATTGTCTCAAGCTTCAGTTCGTGTCATTTCATGTCACTTCCAGATGACATGCAAAAAACAGTAAGTGGAAAACCATAGCTTGACAACATGTACCGATGATAGACAAAAAAAGTATTCACTTCAAATGATCCTGGCTGTGACGTGGTCTGACTTCTGACATATCTGTTGACCTGCAAACATTCAACATGCGTTGTGCCACTCATTCTGACATGTCTGCGATGAAGCCCCGCACAGGACATGTAGGATGATGTCGGGTACGGGATGCACACTTTCCGGAGCCATTGGAGACGGGCATGAGTTGGGGCTCAGGGGCAAGAGGATGAGAAAGCAAACGCGCAGAGAACTTAAAAAGAGAAAATTACTTTACTTCGAGTGATACCCACCATCACATGCAAATCTGACACAGGTTTATCTGGCAAAACTTTTGACATTCTATCTGGCATAGTTTCTGGCATTTCATCTCGCAAAGCTTTTGGCATTCTATGTGGCATAGCTTTTAGCATTCTATTAGGCGTAGCTTTTGGCATTGTATCTGGCATAGCTTGTGGCATTCTATAGGGCATAGCTTGAGACATTGTATCTGGCATAGCTTTTGGCATTCCATCTGGCATAGCTTTTGGCATTCTATCTGGCGTAGCTTGTGGCATTCTATCTGGCATGGCTTCTGACATTCTATCTGGCATAGCTTTTGGCGTTGTATCTGGCATAGCTGGGGACGTGGTTTGACGGTGTTAGATGGGTTTAGCCGCCGGAGATGTCTGGTGAGCAGCTCGTGCCCCTTAGAGGTTACATCCAGCTGGTTAGCCATATGTAGCAACAAAGTTGGAATGCCCGCGAAGCTGCGCGAAGCTTATGAAATGTGCGACTGAAAGTCAATCTAAAAATCATAAAGTAAGAAGAAAATCTGTGAGCTTACCAGCATCATTAGACTACCAGGACTACAATCATCGTGGGTATCATCATGGCATTGCCATGGTCACTATCATTGTTCGCAATTGTTCCTATCATCATTACCGTACCGCGTTACCGATCACTAACCATCATCTTCAGAAAGCCGACATCACCCCCACTACTTGCACGATCGGTTTCTTGCTTTGTCGTCATCGCCATCATCGATATTGTACGATGATAAGCATCATCATCATCATATACCTTAACAACATCATATTGATGAAAAATAATGTCACATTAACGTGATAGGCGATACCTACTCTCATACAGTGATACAGCGATACTCTGATACACTGATAGACCACATTAAGTAAGAGCAGCAACAAATACTAAATACATACACATAATACACATGACATCATGACAAATGACATATGTTTAATATGTTGTAGTCATACCAAGCCATCCCGACAAATGGTCACAGTTTCCAAAGAGCCAAAGAGTGTTTCCAAACTCATGTGACTCCCCAAAGCCTAGCGCAAAGCATGCTTCAGGAAGGCGGATGAAACTTGAATTTGGTTGTCCTTGTCGGTCTGGTGGACAGGATCCTCCAAGCCATCGAAATAGAAGTCAGCCTCCAATGCCTGCTCACGTTGTTTCTTTTGATGTTGTTTTTCTTATCTTTGCTTCGCTTTCTCCCCGGCCTCAGCAACTTCAAGATCTGTCAAAGCCCGGCCCATTTCAATCTTTTTCCACTGGTGTTCAATGGCTGCATTGTCAAGCGTCTTGATGGTGTTAGCTTGGTCAGCGGAAGTGCTGAAGACCAGGAAAGGAAAGGATAGGTCGATCTCAGCGCCGCTGCCGCCTTGAAGCGGATCATGCATTGTGATCTCCTCGTATTTGAGCTTCATGCATCCACCTTTGGTTTTTGGTTTCACAAGCCACGCAGGCACCAGAAGCAGGCTTCTGATGGCCAAGTCTGCTGACTGTTGCTGGGTGATTGGAATCACATAGAGGTCAGCACCGAACTTCTGGAAATAGTTCGACTTCACTCTGATCTTGGTTCTGAATGCTGATGCAGGTTGACCCTGTGGCACAACAATGAGCCGATGCCATCAAGTTCGGACTGGAGATTTGCTTCATCTGCCGTGCCTGTCTCAACTCGGAGAGATAGTTTTTTCTTGAAAACGCTCAAGCCTGACAAGTCCTCGGCCACCAACAAATCTGCCCCCGGCCCCTTCATCTTCTCGGGAACGTTGCGACCAGCATAAGCTTGCAAAATCAGAGGCGTCGCCATAGCAGCAGCTTGGTGCGCACGCCAATGATTGTTCTCTG
>VSDK01004619.1:0-49431 GCA_009767595.1 Symbiodinium kawagutii | reverse complement strand
TAGTTTGTTGTTTTGGTTTTGTTATTATCCTTATCTTCTTCTATTTTATTGTTGTTGGTTTGTTGTTATGGTTTTATGGTATTGGTTTTGCTATTGGTAGGTGGTTTTGGTTTTATTGATGATGGTTTATTGTTCTGGTTTTGGTTGTATCATAGGGTGGGCGTTCCCACATAAGATGGGATTGCCCTAACTCTAACTAACTCAATAATCAGTACACCATGATCATGACCCCCTCTTAAGCCTTCGTTGGCGATCAGTTATTCGTCATTTGATGTTATTAACACTGGGTTGATGGTAAATCACCAGCTGGTTAATCACCGGCTGGTCAATCTATTCAAGGTAAACAACTGGATGGCAATCTATTCAAGGTAGTCAATCTATTCAAGCTGGTCAATCTATTGACAGCTGAATCATCAAAGACCTGGCGTTTACACGCCGTGACACCATGGCTTTCATGTCCTCATCGCTGGGCTCAGGAGGTGGCCTCAGGACTTGGTTGAGTCCAGAAAGGTTGAAAGTGGTTGAAGTAGTGGATTGACTAACCACTAGTAATACAATACAATAATTGATGAACCACTAGTGGTTGATTAACTTTCAGTGATTGATGAATAATGGATGAATCGCTGAAAGTAGTTGATTACTAGTGGATCAATATGTGATTCATTGGTTGGTCTATTTGATGTACACTTGATAGTTGTTGAATTAGTAGATGGATTTATAGCTGATAGTTGTTGAAGTAGTGGATTGATTTTATCGTTGATACCGGTTGACAGTTGAAAGAGCTTGATAGTTGTTTGATTGAATTTGATTGACAGTGAACAGTTGATAGTTGTTGCTTTTACTCAGGTTGATGAATCAACAAAAATAGCGGAATGATGTATAGCTTGTGATAAATAGAGATTGGTACTTGAGGTCTATCAGTTACTACTTGACTTGATAAATGGTTGATTCAGGGTGAATAGTGGATTGATAGTGAATAAACAATTGATTCATAGTTGATTGAGAATTGATACTTGATGGCTAGCCAATGGTGAAACTAATTGTTGATTAACGATTGATTGTGATTGGCAAGCAACCGACTCTAGTGGCTTGATTCATGGTGGTGTGAGAATGACTGATGAAGAATTTCAAACATACTTGATCTAGTGATTTTTGTAAATGTTTATATCTCGTTGGATGATTGCTGCTGACTGCTTCATAATGGTTGACCCTGGCTAACAGTCATACTAAGAAGTTGAACAAATGACTCACGAGAGCGAATAAGAATGAATGGTCCGCGCTGATGGTAGCCGTGAAGCGACCACAAGCATGATTGAGAATGGCCAACCTCCGGATGATCAATGAGGGTTGCTGATGGTCAAGCTGAAGCCGTAAAGCACCACTGGTTTCAAATGGTGTGCCACTGTGGATTTCTCTGCATTTTGTTGCTGATGGTGAAGATTGGAACCATTTCCTTATGATTGTTGTTTATTGTGCGATCTGTCCCAAAGAAGGGTGGCTTACAAATGTGGATCTAACATCACTGATGTGAACTGTGACCACGTCATTGGCCACAACGATGTCGTTTGGAATCTGAGCCGTGTCTGGTGGCCCCTTGGGCCCCAGCAAGGCCGCCTTGTCTGTTCTTGGGGGTGCGCCCGTGCCGTTGCCCGGCGCTCCCGGGGGAGAACTGGCGACATTTGGAGCGCTCGCCTGGCGATGCCAACGGTGAACGATGGTTATGGTCCATGATGGCTAGTTTTAGTTCATGGATGTTAATGGCGAACAAATGGTGAACAATGGCTAGCATTATTGTGAACAAATTTTACTTCATGGATATTAATGGCGAACAAATGGATGTTAATGGCTAGCAATGTGAACTAATTTCAGTTCATGGATGTTAATGGCTAACAATTTCGAACAATGGCTACCAATGGTAAACCATGGCTAATCTTGATTGGTTATGGTTATGGCTATGGTCCGATGATGGCCAACAATGGCTAACAATGATTAACGATTTGGTCAATACTGTTCACACTCGTTGATGGGTAGCAATGTTTGCTGATGGTCAAATCATGGCAACATATGGTTCATGAGTGTTGGGAATGTGTGCGAATAGTCATTAATGGCTAACAACGGTAGACGATGATAGAACATAGTGAACGATGGCCAATGATGATTGATGATGGTCTATAATAACTAATGACTGCCAATGATTGCTAACAAAGGTTCACGATTCATGATGGTTCACAACAGTTCCTGATGGTGAATGATGGTTAACAATGGCGAATGGTGTTCAATATGATTCATAACAGTTGAAAATGGTTAACCAGGGCCAGCAACAAGTGTCAAAGACAAAATCGTCAAGGCAAACTCGTCAAGTCGTGCAAGAGACTTGCTTGCTGACCCAACCAATCTGAATACAAGGCCAAAGTGCTAATCAAGTGGCATCATGTTGCGTCATGTTCCCCTGTACCCATCTTTCCCTGTCTAAAGGGACAGAACCTTGGGGAATATTGGCTCAGCATTTCCACAGCTCCCACCTGTGGCGCATACTCAATGGGAGGCCCCGCTGGGGACCTCATTGCAGCAGAGACTTCTGACACCGTTGCGTGCTGGATCCCAAAGCATGCCACCCAGTCATAACATGTCATAACTGTTGTGCATCACCATCACCAACGGACACCTTCAAGATACCTTGGGAGATACCCCGCCATGGGGAAACAAAATGCTGTGGCGTCCGGACGGGGCAAAGCTTGGTGGAGCCGCCTAAGTAAACAGGACTGACAAGAAAAGGTCGCGAATGGACATAGAAACCATTCAAAAAAGCAAAGCATTCAGGAGCTGTTTTGAGTCGGCTTTCTCAATCTGGAACATCCAGCAACTGCGTGAAATATCCATCCAAGCGCGGCACCCCATTGATAGTCACTGCTGTCGTGGTAGTTGTGGTGGTGGTGTAGGTCACGGCCTAGGCAGCCACATGGATTCCTAAACTGCACATGGCCGCCTAAACGACCCAACACTGATGGTTAAGTGATGGCTCACTGATAATTCATTGTTTAATTTATACTTCATTGATACTTACTTGGTGGTTAAATGATGGCTCAATTGATAGTTGCCTGGTGGAGTTGCTTGGTGGTTGGTTAGTGGCGGCCATGGAGAAAAACGGCTGATCTCATGGAAAGCATGGCACGGTGCTCACGCTGGCAGAGCCCCCCTACGTGCCCAGCGGCTGCAGCATGGCCAGCCAGAAGCGCCTGGCCACAGCCCCACATGCAACAAGTTGTTCCAAACCAAGGGGCCCCAAGTGACCAAGGGGCCCCAAGGGGCTACACTTAGCATTCGAAGGAAGGAACTGTTGCAAAGAGCATCGTCATTTACCGCCATCCTGAAGGTTCAGCTAAGCTGAGAGTAGCCATTGAAACAAATAGATTATTCGGATTATTTTTGGGAGCCACCCTGATCGCAAACGTCAATTTTGAAGTTGTAGCCCACATTAAGGTGATTATCACCAACTGTATTAACAACCCTTAGTCACTGAAAATATCTAATAACAATTTAGTGAACAAGCATCAACAAAACTGTGACCATACTGGATTCTTTAGCACGGCTGAAACCCCCGATATGATGAACTGTCCACAGCTACGTTGACAGATTAAAAACATCAGCAATAAACAAACATCATCTGTTGCTGACAATTGGTTCACAGCTACATTGGTTCACCAATTGACTGACTGGTTGCATTGACAAATCGATTGCTCATCGGGAATCATCGAAAACAACCCTTGGGTAGCGTCAAATTGCTCACTTTTGGCCTCAATGAAATGTGTTTGTAAACCACATTGGTTGCCTGCAATAGCCACCTGACGGTCAGTAACAACGGTTGGCAACATCGTCAGAAGCATCCGTAGCAATCTTGGATGATTCCTGCGCTCCATAGTTCTTAAGTTCTTAATCATTATTGACCATTGGACCATAACCCTTGCACCAAGCCTAAGAAACCAGTCACAATCTCTAGCACCCTGGTTGCACAGAAAATCAACCATTGATAGATTGCAAAAGCCCTTTGAAACTGGTGATTTCTTGGCTTCAAGGTTAAACTTCCAGATTGCAGGAGATCGTTCTCACCACAAAACATCAACTATACACCATTATCATATCATTCATTAATATGACTCAACCATTTATCCACCATTTATCAACCATTTATCCACCATGTATCCACTTAACCATTTCATGAATCCCTAAAACTTGACCGCAGAGCCGCCCCGGCACATCACCACTCCTCCATCGGCACCGGCGTCGCTGTGACCACGCTCCCGGGCGTGGCCAGGGCCATGCTCTTCTCACCGCCGCCACCGTGGGGTGGAGACGACTCGACCTGTGAACCTGGCGATCGCCAGTGATGGGGCAATCATCAGCCTGGAGATTTCTCAAGCCATGGCCGGGAGCCCCAAAAATGGTTGGTTTAGTACTACTAGATGATTTCTATTAGATGATTTGGGAGTACCCCTAGCTTAGGAAACCACCATTTAAGTAGCATCTCGCAAAAAATGACAATCTCTCAAAATGTCGAACTCTCTCCGGGCTTAAGTATTATCGCGGTCGACGGTTTCAATCCCTATGAAAAAAATGAGTTGACCAATCTGCTGGGTCACCCATTTTTGCTGTTGGTCAATTCTGCTTGGACCAATGGTCAACAATCATCCTTTGGTGGTGATGTTGTTTTCATGGGCTAATAATCATCAACATATATCTACATGACGATGGACTAATAAGCAGGAAAAGTGAAGTTAAAGTAGTCAGTTGCTATTCATTGGGCAGGGAGCAAGATTGTCCAGCTTAGCTCATCTGCCATGCTGACCTAGGTTGGTAACAAGTTTCACTAGTCGTTCATGGTGATTGGTGATGAATGGTTTATCGTGATTTGGAGCAGGTAAGGATGATGGATGACGGCTGCGAGACATTGGAAGTATAACTCGTGGTCTGCTGTCTGACGTGCGGAAGCCCGCTATTTGATCACCAACACCTGGGATGAATCATCAGGGATATTCACAAAAGGTTTGAGTCACTAACACCTCGCCAAGCTTAGGCTTCTGTCCACTCACCATGAACTATTTGGAACACAGGATGCAGGAACAGTCGGCACCCTGAGAGTGCGGGTGTTTAGTTTTGATTTATGCCTCCCCCAATGAAAACCGAGATGATCCACTGATGTCAAATAACCCATGTTAATAAACCCCGACTGGTTGGATGGTGAATCAGCAGCTATTTATTTGTGGTTCAACTGGCGGTGATTTTTCAATATGGATCCAGCATCAATTAGGTGGAGGGGATATAATGGCTGCATGATTCCCTGCTGCCGCGGTGGGGCCCCGCAGCATACCGTACCCTCATCTGCTGCCGCGCAAGTCGCGTCTTTTTCGATGCATCCCACACGGGGCCACGCGAGCGACCGCGATACTTCACCAGGTCATCGTTGACATCCTGCGCTGCTTCCACTGGGTTAATGAGACTTGACATGACACGACAATGACGAGCATGACTCAGCATGACCATCAGTTAAACGCCAATGAACCAATTAGCCACTCTCAGCCATGAACGATGGCTGATAGCAAGCGCTGGCAGTGACACCCCCGATATAAATCTCGGCAATGAGAAGCAATGATGACCTCTTCAATTGGGTCCCTGGCAGCGGGTGAACATCCCAATTTTGCTCTGAAATCCAGCTTTTCTTGCGCACACCGATGGCGCAGAAAACATGGCACTGACTAGTTTGACCAACTGAAATTCAAAATCGCTCGAAGGTGAGACAGATTGGATAACAAGAACACCCTGCAGAAATACAGGAACAACTGAGCCAATCCGCTACAGTTGGCATTGGTTGAGGTACCCATAAAGTGGTGCCACCTAACTAGCCACAAAGCTTGCTTGCGACAATTCATGTTTCAACCCGATGGGAGTTTATCAAAATCGGCGTGCCCCCAGCTGTCATCCAGCTTGTTCACAAGATTTAGCAACAAACTAACCATGGTTCCCCTATGGCCTGAGACACCAACAAATGGCAAGAGCATGGCAAGATCATAAGCATCCACGGCTTGTGGCTGCGGCCCCCCGACTCCACTAGACCCTTGGGCTATCGCCACGAGACGCAACGAGGGGACCCGGTCCATAATGCGACTGTCGTAATGCCTGGCGTCGTTACGTAGGAAATGGATGGGAATGGTCAGGACTTGCCAATGGATGAGATGATTGCAATGGCTGATGAATTGCATTTAATCAATGATTTATCATATGGCTGTCCAATTACTTAATCATTGTAGCTGTCTAATTCATGATTGATCCTCACCACGCTCGTGTTTATGGATGAGTGCAAAAAAACCTAACGTAGCTTCAATACAAGTCAAAAAATGGCTGTTTGCCATGGCGTCCGATTTGCCGATTCGCAAGTTGCCGTCAAGCCGCAAGTGATGGTTTGGTTGCCATGCCGCTGGCATTTCTTCACCTGGCAAAGTGTGTTGTTTTACTACTCTTGCCTCCGCAAGGGGGCAAAATGATGGGCTGGTAAGGTTAACAGGCCAAAGTCCATACAAATTTAAAGTAACTCATTCTGTTCAAAAGGAAGGGACCCTTCACAGGCACCACAACCCACCATAACAAGCCGCTTACCAACAAACCACAGCTTGGCTGCTGTGCCTGGCTGCAGGAAACCTCAGAATGAAGCTTCTGTGGAGCAGCCGTGCCATGAACAGTTTACTAAGGGTCTTCGCAGCTCACGGCCTGTGAAAAGCCCACCCCTTACATCCTCTAACATCTAATCACCGACTAGCCAACCAACCGACCAAACAACCACTAACCAACCGGGATTGGCTTTGAGTAGCCTACTCACTGGGGTTCGGCCCCAGCCGCCTACACGGTGATGTGACGAATGCCACAGGGTGAAATTCATTTCCTTGCCTGGGCTCGACTTCACCTACACATAAAACCCAATAGACCAAACTCAATGAACCAAAACTATCCAAAACCAAACGAAAATGTATATAAATCAAACCCAATGGACCAAACTCAATGAACCAAAACCAATCAATTGCCATATGAAAGGTTGTGACGACACCCATTGCACCGGTCCATGACTCCCACCCTTGGGAGCCCCTGCTGGCTAATGGCAGAGCCACAAAGCGTTTGCCAAGGCGGCCGGCGACGGGAGACAAACACTTCGTGCAACGAAGGCGGGTGACCTGCACGCAGGTCCTAGGCACCGCTCAACATCAGTACTGTAGCTGTTTGTTGACCATTCTTGTTATATTTGGTCCTGGTCAATCATTGTTCATTAATCATTGTAAGTAATCATGATTGACCAAGCACTTGTTATATAATGGTTGGTTAACAAACAATGACGGTTGACCTAATCATTAATGATAGTGGTTTTAATCATCATTGTTCATCATTGATCATTATTGCCTACAGTGGGTGGTCAACAAAAACAGTATTAGCCATGGCAAGTGAGACACAGGACATAAATGAATGGTACAGGCCCTCACAATATTAGGGTGTTTCAGCCATGGAAGGTAGAATTGGCATGAAGCATACAGAACACACGGAGGTTGTGCTTCTCCCTAAGCACTTTTTCAACTCGCCGTCCTTTCGACATTTCAACCATGATCCGGAATTTGCATTATAGTTAGCCTCCAGCGTATTGCATGCCAGTGGCATCAAGGTGTGACTCATGACCCCTATGACAAGCACCAGCTCCCCGCCGGCCTCATTGGAAGTTTGCAACTCTGTGAGGTTGGCTTCACCTGAGATGACTGCGCTGCAAGGTGCACGGGAAATACTTCCGCCGGGTGAATAAGAAATACCAATTGATACCAACTGCTTCCCAATAGTTGGTAAGCATTTTATGCATTTTACAACCCATGATTATTGATCAACATACTAAATATAAAATCTATATTATATATTATCCATTTGATCTTCATTTGATCCTCATTTGATGGTGCAAATATGCTGCAAATAATGGGCAACGAAACAGGCGGATGAACAGTTTGGCCGTGGCAGGTATCAGGTTTCCTGGTGGCATGTATCAGGTTTGGCCGTGGCATGTACCAGGTTTGGCCGTGGCAGGTATCAGGTCTCCTGGTGGCATATGCCAGGTATGTACCCCCAAAGGTCGAAACATTATTGTCTCAGAGAGGGACGGGTTATCATGATAGAGAAACCAGCCAAATATAAATCACTATACATTATATACATTATCAATAGATGTGTCCCTATAAAATATATACAGCCGAGGATGGGCAATCATCTTCAGCTATCGCAATATAGCGATAAATCATTCCTGGGTAAGGCTCATGTTGCAAGACCTGTTCATGGCACCATTCTGCGCCATTGCTGGGATGGGTTGCAATGTGTGAGTTGGCGTTGCGCCGTCGCTGATGCATTTCTGGACACCATGTCTTCGTGAACAGGCATCGCCCATCATTGCCCCTGTGCCGGTTGGACCATGATTGGCTATAACCCACAGCCATCACAAAAAAACAGAAACCTGGGGACATTGGCGGTATTTGCACTCGCAACACATTTCAACATCACAGAGTGAAATGGTTTCAAAGCATAACTTGGCGCGTTTGCAGTAGCTGCAAGACTCTCCAAGTCTGATTTTGGCATCATGGCAAGCCATGGGAGCCAGCGGGCCTTGTGGTTTGCTGATCGGCCCTGGCATCCCATTGGCCCCAAGGCTGCGCGCATTTTCGGCCCCACTGGACCCCAAAGCATGATCCGAAAATGATCAGGAGGAGCCCTACAGTTAAGCCTTTAGCTGTTGCCTAAACATTTGGATTAACCTGTGCAGGACATGGCATATAACCAAATGTTCACGGGCATTTCACAGGCGCACAAGATTTCATATCCATTTGGAATGTGTTGAGACCAAAGCTAATTAGTTTTGTTTCACAACAATTCTATGATCTCCCTCCAGCGTCTCCAAGAGTTCAGCTACAACCTTTCCACTTCTAAAGTTACCTTTTGGAAAGGTTGTGGCTGAACTACCTGAAGGCCAGATGGTAGCTACCTTTTGGATGGGCCTCTCGGTCTTTTGGGAGCTACCCTTTAGGGCTCCATCTGGGAGCCGCACCACCGTCCGCAGCCAAGAGTTCCACCCGTTCTGGCAGGAACAGTGCGCTGGCCACGAAGGGAGCGCCCGACAAACGCCTAACCCACTGGCGTGGGGAACCGGTGGTGAAGGGAGCGGCAAGGTGGATGAGGATGCCTAAGGATGGCTAAATGATGACAACATGATGGGTGAATGCTAGTTAGTGATTCATGATGATTCATGGTTGTCTAGCGATTCTTTACTCATTAAACAATTCGATGGTGAATGGGTGGGGCCCTTCGCCCAGGCCCCCTGAAATTATTGCAGAGATACCCATCATGGCTGAACCAATGGAGTCGACCCGGATGATGGGGCTATGAAATTGGGGATGGACGAACCAGAACAGGGATGAATAGGCTACGAGTATGTACAAGTGGCATGACACCAGGGGATGAATAGTGTACAAACGGCATACAAATGGCATGATGGCACTAGATTCGCTTGTCAATGAAGCAGGTCCAAAAGTAGGAATTGGATCCAAACGGTCAGCCAGGTATCTGAGTGCCCGCTGAAGGTTTCAACCCGTGAGGATTTCCCCAACGGAAAGTCAGGAGGATGCCACGAACGCACACCCGCACAACAAACATCATTTATCATACGTGCATGCGAAAGGTTACTGTAGAATATTTGGCAGTGGGTCAAAACCCCGTACCCCTGGTTCCCCACCATTAACCATTGTTTTCCCTATTATTGTTGGTGGAAATCCACCATTAGTTGGTTGGTTAATATTGACCCATAGCCATTTCTCTATAGTGATTTCCAACCGTTGGCTGCACCATGCTATACCACATTCTGGGCGTAGGACCCTGAAGGTGGCGCAACAAATCATCCCAGGCTTCGATGGCTTCCCGGGACCATCTGCGCTTCCAATAATTGGCTGGTCGGTTTTAGTATGTTCCATGGCAAACAATCATGGGAATCCGCATATTTGAGCAGCTGCCTTAATTCGTACAAGATCCCCTTGCGGTACTTTCAAGCGCGGACCCGGCCTCGTTCAGTTCAGAAACAATTCAGACTGGATAACGTCATTTTAGGCTATCTCGTTGAATTATACATCAAACTGACAAGTAATTGACATCAAATTATACGTCAAACAAATATCGTTCGAATGGGCGGACCCATTTCGTTCACCAGCTGACTATGGATGCGAAGAAAAAATAGCGCAAGCTCCTTACTTGGAATGAATTGCGCAAATAAAAGTAGTTGCTCATATATGTCTTCCCATGATTCTTCTCCTCCGTGTCGCACAGCCGTTTCCTATGGGCGCTTTTCACCCTTAGGCACCCCCACTTGAGCACATCATGCTCGCGCAGGGCGGGTGCAGATGGCATAAATGTTTTTCGTGGCATTGGCAACGGCGTAAAGGCTGAAGAAAGCACCAGATGCTGCAATGGCTCGAATCAGGCCAGTGCTGCTGTTGAAGCAGACTCGAACTGTAAGGTAAATCGCACACATCAAGCCACATATCAGGATCATCACCAACATCACTGCTAGTTTTAGAAGGGAGTCGGAGAAGATTGGACCGCCACAACCTGTGGCCGTGTTGCAAAAGCGCCTGGTCAGAAGAATGAGTGCATCGACAAGCATGGGCGCGCAAATTAGCCACAAAAGTAAACCAAGAACGGAGTTCTCAACTGCATTTTCCCATTCTCCAAAACTAAATTGTGAGGCAGCAATGTCCATCAATGCCCACAGTATGGGCGTGGATACTTGCAGCGCCCATCCTTTGGTGAAAACACCTTGGCGCAACTCCGTGGTGACAACGTCCAATAGCTCTGAACGAATGGATTCCTCAAAGGCCTGGATGCTGCCAAACCACATGGTGACACATTGCTCGACGACCTCCCGATCGCAAACTATTGGACGGCCATTGGCACCGACATGGCCCATGTCACAACAAGAACTCCTCACAGAGTCAAAACTCTTCGAGAGCAATTTCTCCTCCAAGAGTTGAACTGAATGAAAGTATGCACGAAAGGCCATCACTGCGAAGAAACCTCCCAGGGAGCCAAATATCAAGAGACCAAGCAGCGGAATCAGCACCACAAGTCCTTTCCCCAAAGGCATTGGCAAAGTTGTCAACCCGAGCATGGCAGCACAAACTGTGAGGAAAACTGCAATTGAACATGGTCCTACAAAGGTCGGCCTGACAATCAACACCTTCTCTTTGTCGGTTTTCTTGCATTTCAAGAATGCCGCCAACTCAAACAAACACCAAAGTCTGTCGCTCCAGGTGGGGTCCCAAAGCACTAACATTTCATTGGAGTTCTTCAGCATCCCTGCAAGGCTGAAAATGGCTGCTGTTTTGAGAGCAGGGTCTTCGCTGATGCAAACGCGGTCGAAAAACACCAATTGCCGCGGCTTCCAAAGGATGAAAACCGTGACCGAAACCACGAGCCCTGTTGCAACACTCCATGTGGACCAAAGAAACTCCTCCGCATTTTCGACTCCCCGACTGAAGCCCGGCAAAAGTCTGAAGCTGAAGAGACACATCATCACCAAAGCAGCACAGGTACCTAGCAGAACGGAGGCCAAGCCATTGTACAACACCAAGAGTGTGGCCACCTTGGCCCAGGCATTCCCATGCCATGAATGGGACCAGAACCTGCTGATTCTCTCGCTTTTCCAACTTTTGTGATGCAAACTTCTCTCCTCTGCACGGAACGCTGAAGCACAGTTTTCAAAAGCTTGGTGAGCTCGTGTCACACGCAGGACTTCAGGGTTGGTGATGCGCATTTGTGCGACCAGCCTCGCAACCTGGGGGACCACCTCGATCTTGTGCTTGACAGGCGAAGGTGCCAGGGCCGTGCCGGCCGAATGCGTGGCAGAGCCATGCGCACTGCTGGCACTGGTGGCACTGGTGGCACTGGCTAACGAGCCCCGGCGCTCACATGGAACAGGCTGGAAGTTCCACTCACCATCAGAGCTGTCGCCATCGCCACTGAGCTCCAGGCCAGACATGACGCGAACACTTCGGGTTGCAAGACGTATATATTACCACTAACAGTGCATGGAGGTGTACCTACAACGAATTGATACAAAGTATGCAAGAGAAAAAACAATGAAGTTGTTTTCACTTCATTACTCATTATCGATTTGTGATGGCACTTTTGCGCAAGTCGACTCAAGTGCGAACATCAGGTAGACTGAGCCAAGCCCAGCGTATGTCGAAATCTCAGCTAGCCACCGGCAGCAGTGGCTTCCCAATGTTCAAGCTGGGGTTACCCTGGTTGATCTGAACAAGTTGGAGGCAACCATTTATGGACAAGATTCGCTTCCAAGTTTTAAGTCTCTGGTGGGATCGCAGGATGCCCGTTGGTAACAACCCCATAGCGGACACTTGTTGGACGTTCGACAGTTCATACAATGCACCTTGTCCGAAAAACTGCAAATCCACAACATCCCTGACGTTCCATTGATGGTGTATTTCACCATTATTATTTACCTATGCATTTGGGTCATTCTACAGAGCAATGTTGGTAAGCATGTCGTACATGGAATATCTGGGAATGTTAGAGCAAAAGTGCAAATGACACATCAAGGGTCAAGAACGCATGTAACATGTACGTTAGTTGAATTGAGTCTAGTCCCTGTGCATTTTCTAGCGGACCCATGTCGCTCTTTTCAGAGACCAGCCCTCACCGCCACGCAAAGAAAAAAAACAAAGTAACTCCTGTCCGTAACTGCCAGGACTTTACTGACTTAATTAATAACTGTTCTTTCTGGCGAGTGCCCACCATGGAAGTTCGCAAACACTTTCACATTCTGGTTGGCTGTTGTTGGTCAGTTTGCTGGTTCTTTCGCCGGCGTGTTTGTTTGCCATCAGATTCTATCAGCTTCTTTAATGGGGCAGGTTGGCGTAACATGATTGTTGCGCAATGGCCCAACGAAACACTGTGAAGCAATTGCCCCGCACAGCACAACAAGGGCCCGTCTCACCGGCAAGAAGAAGATCACCTGCCCAAAATCTAACCCCCGTACTGTACCCTCTCTTACCTGGCACATTGGAATCAAGGAGCCGCAGTGAGAAACAAAACTGATATCACTGGTCCGGACCCAACACAAGGGCGAGATAACCATGATCCCGCAATGCCCCATAGCTCCCCTAGGGCGACCTGCAAATGGAGCAGTGGCAAATGGACACCGCTGCAGGATCGCCAGTGGCTCGGGTGATCACAGCCTCGGTACTTTCGGAACAGTGGCATACAACCAGCACCAAGATCCACCGAGCAAACAAGACCACTCAACTGAGTATGATAAGCGTGATTGGCCATTCAAGTCAGCATCTTTAAACCGCAGGGTCACCACATTTCTGCTGTGAATGATGGTTCATGATAGCTGACGGTTGGCCAATGGTTGGCAGCATGATGGTTGATAATAGCAGATTCCTGGCTTGTCGAGGATGAACAACCACGGTTCATGATTGTAAATAGTGGTTGCTAAGTACGTCCAATCATGGTTCATTGACAATATTCAATGCCGGTTCTGCATGATCAATGATGGATAATCGATAATCATCGTTGATCGTTCATCCATCAATCATGAATCATGGCTAGTGATGGTCGATTAATGAGCATAATCCAATGATGGCTGGTTGGTTGATGATAGTCCAGTAATGATGGTTGATCACCATTGCTATCATCATAGCAGCCCCGGCTCGCAACCTTCAGCTGAGCACTCCGGCGCCGCAAAAGCACCTGGCCTCTCGCACCTGGACCCGCACCCGGACCAACCATTGATGGTGACGTCATGGTTGGTTGTAATGGTGGTGTTTGGTTCGGGGTTCATAGATGGTTGAGTAGTGCCTCAAATATGGTGAATCATATATTGGTTCATAAATGGTTCAGTGAATCATTCAAAAATGGGTTATAGCAAGAAGTTGTGAATGGTCAATTATTGGTTCTTTGATGGTGAATTCATGGTTAATTTGCGCTTAATCGATGGTTCGCAATGTCAATATATGTCAAGCAATGGTAAATCACTATGGTTAATTGATGGCTCATGGTTAATAAGTGTGGTAAATTGATCGTTACTGTAGTCAAAGGTTGATTTGTGGTTGACTGACAGTTACTTGGTGGTTAATGGTGCAACCAATAGCAATGTTCAAATATTGGTGGTTCACTTCAGGACGCATGGCATCTACGGCATAGGGCATATGAGACATCATGGGATATGAAACAAAAATATGCAGCAAATTACTGTGCAACTTGCGTCTTTCAATGCATGCTCTATGCACGGCATGCACGATGCCGGTATCGAGACAAGGAGTGTACACTCGCCAATGCCATCCACGACCTTCCACGGGCAATGATTGCAACCAACTCATGGCTAGTGCCCAATTTCCATTCGATTTCCATGTGTGAATCACAAATGGGGAACCGTCCCCACCCAAGGAAAGTACAAATACAACTTGCAAATCACATGGCCAATGGCCGTGGGAAAACACAAATGCATCCAATTGTTTTCACGATATTTATTCCTAGGGGCCAAAAAAAACGGGCTAAAAACTATCCAATTCAAGTTGAAACTACCCAACTTGGTAGGATGCGGATCCAGCTACCATATCAGGACTGAGGCACCCTGTCATTCAAACACTTCCCCCTGTAGCCACCACGTCACCCAAGGTGAAACTACACATCACTGGACATGAGTTCTACCCTCCAGCCGCATGGCTCCTGACCTTGGCCGGCCGTTGTTCCCTCTCCTTGGATCTGGGCGGCTTTGCAACATCCTCACAGCACCAGGGGAACCATCCGCTAAAACGGATCGACAGCCGGTGCAGGTGCATTGAGGTGTCTGGCTTTTGCTGACGGATGGCATCTTAATGCCTAAATAGTCAATAATGAACCAATGACCGGCTAGCCTTTACCATGAATCAATAAATGTCAACAGACTTTCATGATGGTTGATTGACATTTTTGTGAGGGCTCCCAATCATTGATGGCTAGTACTAGTATCAATCAGCCGCCATTGGTTTCACCATTGATTTCACCATTGATCACCATTAATTTTTGCAAAAGATGAATGACCATCAAATCCATCAACATGAATTGGTCAGTATCAACCATTGATATCCATCCCTACTGTAATCGTTCATGATTGCGATCCAATCCATCACCATTCACTTAATAATTGCCACCCCCCTGGTGACCTAAACTAGCTTGCTGGAAAATCAACTCAAATTCTAGAGAAACCCTAGGAAAATCACCAGATTCCATAGAGAAACCCTAGGAAAATCGGAAAATCACCATATATTCCATAGAGAAACCATGAGAAACATCGAGAAAATATAGGAAACCATCAGCCATCGGCTGCTTCGTCCGAAGCTACGCCGTAACGACCAGCGCCCCATCTGTGGCCGCAGCACATCTCCTCGGGGGCCGCGGCTTCCAGGCGCTGCGCGAACCGCGCAGCGTGCAAGGCCACAGTACTGCAGTTCAGTGTCTGCACCTGGCGAAGTGGCTGGTGAAGCATTTATGGGTTGATAACCAATAAATGAATGATAATAACCAGTTATTGGTTGATAACCATTGTTAATAACCAGCAATAAGTGAACAATATTGTTAACAACCAGTTAGTGGTTCACCAGCAATAACCTTTTATTGTTAATAACCAGCAATAAGTGAATAACAATAAGTGAATAACCAACCAACCAACCAACCAACCAACGGTTAATGGTTAATGATAGGGGATAACAACCAACCAACCAATGGTTATAGCTGGTTATAATGGTTAATAATAGGGGATGATAGCTAACAATACGGCAAGACTCCATGGTTTGCCCGGATACACAAGACCTGCCCAGAAGTTAGTCTTGTCAACTGTGCAAAACCCTGCGCAGGCCCGTTGTTTTGAAACTCTGAGAATCAAGAAGCCCTAAGCCCGAAACCCGAAAAACGCAAAAACCCGAAACCCTAAACCCTAAACCCTAAAACCCTAAACCATAAAACCTAAACCCTAAAACCCTAAAACCCTAAACCCTAAATCACTGCGTATAGCCAGTGTTTCTCACTGATTCTTCGAGCAATGTTCAATTGATAGGAACAGCCGTGGTGTGCCCTCCGGGCAAACCACGGCGTCTGCGCGTAACAATAGTAGGGAATATACCATGATATATATGGCGAGCTGGGTCAAGCAGTTGACCAATCAATTTCATGGCTGGTTAATGGTTAATAAATGTTACTAATAGGGGGAGAGAACTAACAAGTATAGTGAATCTATATGGCTATGGGTCAGTATTAACCAACCAATAGTGGGGGGGTAAAAACCAACAAGAAACGGGAAAACAATGGTTAATGATGGGGAACCAGGTGTACCGGGTTTTGACTGGTCAGAAATGGGTCTTCTTGGGGTGAACTATGGTCAGAAACGGTTGTAAGAGGGGTTCATTCATGGACTATGATGGTCAAATAATTGGTTTTAAGAGGGGTTCACTCATGGTCCCATGGTTATATTATATTAAATAGGCGGTTGATTAAATTATCATTATATAGTAAAGGGTCAAGAGATCGTTATATTTCATGATGCTTAAAGTCGTGGTCTGTATCTTTAATAGTCGTTATAGTAGGGATATACCCATGATGACTAGTGGTCAAGACGGGTTCATTCATGGCTGAAAAAAGTTCTATAATAGTGACTAAAGGGTAATAAATGGTGACTAATCCCTATAGTAGTGGTTCATTTGGTTAATACGGTTAATCAATAGTCGTTGTTAATGGGGATTGAAATGTCCAATCGTAGGGAAAAATGGTTGGGATGATGATAACAGTGCAACAATGGTTCTAGCAATGGCTACAATACGGGTTAATGAGCAGTTGATTGGTGGCTAATGGTGAATCAATGGCTGATAGTTGATATGTGTGGTTATAATATTTCCATGGTCAGAATATACTTAATGGTTGATAGCGGTAGGTAATGGTAAATAGTGGTAGGCAATGGTTTGTGGTGGCTAAAAAAATGATACTGACTATTATGTTTATAATAGTTCAGGCTTAGTAGCGGCGAATGGCGTCGTTATCACCACTAGACACTAGAACTACCTATAGTTTCCAATCAATGTTCATTGATCAACAGTTTACAGTTAATGGTCAATGAAAGGTTGATGGCTGATCAACGGTGATTCATGGTAGCGCATGGAGATCTGTGATGGCGCCACCATGTGGCGTACCAGATGAGGTGATCCGCAACAAGGTGACACTGCTTGACCCCCTATAATTGATGATCAAGCCGATGAGCAATAAGAATGAATACGTTGATTGATGATGATTGAGTGATAATTGATGATGATGAACTAATGGCTACGGTAATGATGGTGAGTTAGTGGTTGATGGTTGCAAAGTTTGGGTTGAATTGTCATGATGGCGGCTAACAATGATTCATGATTGTTATTTGTACTTGAAGCATAAAATGCCCAGGAAAGTAGACAACATGGGATAACCAATGGCTCAAATCAACAATGCTTCATGATGGCGAATATCAATTAAGGGAGTGAGGGCAAGTGACCACTGAACGTGGGGGGGGCAGATGGTCCGCGTGAAACCTAACCATTTGTTAATGATGGTTGCTGACAGCGGACGGTGACAGGCAACGACACATAGTAGGACAGAAACAAGCAAGTGGAATATAACCACTGTCTAACTGGTTGGTTGGATGGCTTATTGTTGGAGACTTTGAAAATGACGCCAGGGGAATTGTCCGAGATGATTGGTAAAACAAAACCAGAATGGCGTTGGAAATTGGACAATCTGAGACCTGGTGGAGGAACTTGTTCTTAGATCAAGGCCACACCCATTGAAATCCCAAAATATCATGATGAATTTGGTGAATTTGTCAACCCTCTGTTTGCTAGGGAACCACCTATATAAATGCTGACAGCTTTACAACTTGTCCGGGGTCACTGCCCTGGATTCTGTCCACACCTGCAGAGTGTGGGCATTTCTCGCTGAGCTCTCTGTATGTGTCTGAACTGTTTCAGTGATGATGGTAGCCCCTTGTTAGCCCCCAGTTGGTTAACTTGGGTTGAAATGAGTGTAAGTTTTAAGTGCCTCTTCTGGTAGGTATGAAAATTATGTAAGTATATACTTTAGGTATCATCTTACAACCCAGTATAGACGAATAGGCTACCACTCGTGTGCGTAGTATACCATAAGTCTATAGAATATAGGCTATCACTCAGTATCTATACCCAGGTTCTTGTGGGAGACCCTCTGCAGCCTGCCAAGCAATCGTTGATCCCCCCGCCTCCAGTTGAAGGATCTGATCTTTCCGACGGCCCCTGAACCGATGTCTGGCTGCGCTGGTCTTGTGATCTACACTGGAAGATTTGCTGATTGGCAAGCAGCAAGGCCGCCCTTAACTTCTAAGGTATGATACCAAGAAATGATACCTTAATGTTGAAATTTAACTAATAAACCCCCTCTCCATAAAGTACGCCTTCTGGCCGGTTCGCAAGTATAAACTCCCTCTCAAAGAAGTGTGCCGAAAATTTGGGGGCACAGTAATCAAATTTGGTGAAAAAAATATCCTGAACCCTGTCCTGAAAAGTAGACTGAACAAATCATAATCATGTCTATCCCGGAAGCTGAACAAAAGCAATTCAGGAACCAATGGAATCTGAAAAAGTTCTCAGCCCTCAATTGATCAATTCCTAATTCAAAATTCTATCCGGAAATTAAAAGAATCAATCTCACAAAGGGGGTAGGCTTGAAGCCTTCGAGCATCTCAATAGAATGTTTCTTTTAACCCCCTAGATTAAGTATATCTCCATCTGTTGGTCTCCCAGGTGAAGGATTTCTGGTTTTTATTCTTAACAATCAGGCGATTCATTTAGCAATACTAAACTCATGATCCAAATGTTAGATGATTTCTGGTTTTAATTCTAACAATTAGGCAATTCCTTTGGCAATACTAAAGTAGATTCGGGATTTCCTGCTAATTGGATTTCTTATTGGTCCTTTGAAAACAATCGTAACCCACCCAAATAACTCTTTTCAATTTATTTGGGTGGGTTTATAAAGAAATCCGAGGGGGGGGTTGTATTTAGATTTCAACATTAGGTGCATGCTATACTGCAAACAGCCCAAAAAAAAGTTCCGTGAGACTCCGCGCTGAAGGACCTGTTCAAATGGTAGTCGTAGGCCTTATCGTAATTCTTCAAGATCTCCTGCCACAAACTGTAGCGAACTGATGTGAGGTGTCTCTTTCAACCCGTATGAAAAAGTATCAAAATGAACCGAACAACCATTTGGTAATAGTAGGAGGGTAAAGGTTTGAAACCACCAGCCAGATGAGCCCCTTTGCAAGGGCGGTCACGCATGAATTCCGTAAACCCTCGTCCATACCATTGCTGGCCCGGGCTGACATAGAGATAGGAATTCCCGTATATCATTGATCATGACGATACCAAATGTACGACTGCCACTTCATGCGGGAGAGGTTCAACTGATAGCTGACAATATGAAATGCCCAAAAACAACACAGTAACCATCATAAAGATTCATGAAAAGCATTAAATGATCCTGAAACCAATTTTATCCATCAAAAACTATCAGAAATGAGCATTGACCATCAGTAACAAGCCACAGCTGTCCTCGCATACTGGTCGCAACTCCCCTCTCCGAAGCAGCTCTTGCAACTCGTCGGTGTGTTTGTGTCCCATGCGGTGCCGGAAGTGCCTGGGGACCCGCTTCCGGGGCCCAGGATGGGACGTGGGGACCGGAGGCGGATGAGCCGCCAGTGACCTAGAGAGACCTGGTAATCTGCCTCCTCTGCCCCCCCAGCAAGGGCTTTCTGTGAGAGTCGGCCATGTTGGTTGATTGATGAGCAACTTGAAATCACTTGAAGCCGCAGTGTTTTATTCCAAGTCGGGAACATTTGTTCGAACATTTGTTGACCTAAGAACTGACTGAGAACCCAGAAATGTGTGGGGTTTCAGGCTTCAGGTGCTGATCTCACCGGTTTCAACATGTCAAGTTCCAGTGACGACAATGCAGCGATCCATGGACGTTCACCTTTCCGCCAAGGTGCTCCACCGCCGTGCACAAGGCCTGACCCACGAACAGCTGGCTACCAGACCCACGGGAAGCCATGGCTCCCAGGTGGCTAGCAAGTATTGCCAAAATGGCTTGAAATGATCCTGGTATAAGCAGAACGTTAGGACTAAGATGGACTAAGCCCAGTCCAGAATGTCCGACACCACCAGGAAGACGTAAAATGAGAATGTCCTTGGTGTTAGCTCTATCCTTGTCTGCCAGTGCCACAACAACCAAGGGTGCCATAAGCAACCAAGAGCAAAATGCAAGCAACCCAACCAATCAAGTAACCGAACCTACCATGTTCAACCATGATATATAATGACGGGATAATGATACTGATCATGAACAATAACAATGGCATATATATATATATATGACATTCTCTCTCTCTCTGAGATTCATCAGTATAAATAAATGCTCACATCAATCACATTTACATCTACACATGTTTACTTGACATATAGATGACTATTAATGAGCGATATTCATCAAAGACGGGTTAGGTAATTGCATCTATCATCATGATCTGGCACCATCAGCCATGCGCCCCTCGGGTTCACCCGATCCCCGGCCTCAGCTCCAAAGGGCCCATAGAGCTCCAACGATCGCGTGGCGCGCAGGGCAAAGGGCACGTCCAAATGCAGCACCAGCGAAGCTGCGCCGGGAGATACAGAAACTCCCCAGATTTGTAGTTAAATGGCTATGGGTCAATGTTAACCAACCAATATGGGGGACAATAACAATAATATACCTTTTTGAGGTGAAATGATTCAAAAACAACAAATCTAAATGGTGGTTAAATAACAATAACAATAACAATAACAAACTGCCCTAACCACCAAATGTTGTGGTTGGTCACCAGCTTTTGGAGGCAAACTGGTTACAAAGGGACCTACCATTGCTGATTGTCCATCAGCAACCACTACTGGGGGCTGTCAATATGGTGGTTTCTCAAGTCATAGGGGTACCCCTAAATCATCCATTTTTTGACCGTTTAGAACAATAAGCCAACCGTTTGAGGTGGTTCCCTATTTGGAGAAATCACCATTTCTGGATAAATGAGGAGTTTCTGCGGTCAATAAATCTTTCTTAATGGTTAACCATGTTTAATATCTATGATTCATGGATAGAAGGGTTACCCCATATAAGTGAATCATTTGTGTTGAATGGATCTATCAGCAGTAGTCCATCGAAAAATGCCCTCGATCCATGTCTAGATCTGGCATCCAGTGAATGAGTTTCATCCATCTTTTGGTGTCAACAGTGCCACTTGAGGCGATCAAAAGGGAACAAATCACAGTCTCAGTCCAGTGGTTTCTCCAGGCGTTCCTTTCTCCCTCTTTCTAACTCTCTTCATCATGATCCATGGATGCAGCTGCATCTTCGGTGTTCAAACCCCTCCTGCCTCCCCTCATCCGTTGGAACAGAGCACTTGGAAGCACCTCACAATCTGACAGAAAGATTGCGTCTGCGCCTCTATGCCTTGTGGTGGCCGGCCATCTTCAGGGAAACCCAAAGATAGAATCATAACCATCGTGGACATCACTAAATCCTGTTCGGGCTGGTGCACCAATGCCTCCAAAGCAACGCAGGCACATCCACCTTGTGTGGATCTGCCTCTAGCACTGCTATGAATCGGGATCCAGGTGCCCATCCTGCACATGGGAAAGAAGCCCATCACGTCCAAAATCCGTAATTCCTTGATGTAACCCTACAATAACCCAAGAATTCGCTGGAAAAGATATCATCCTAGCCGGGATCAACCAGCATCATAACATAGAACTACTGGTGATCAGCAGTGCTTGGCAATAAGCTATAAGCAGCACCCCTTTCGTCCCGTAGTGGTTCAATGTTCTTCTCCACTTCGACATTTCCACCGGCACACACACTCCGACACAGCAGCGCTGACGTCAGGGCACCGCTTCACCGATCCGCGCGCCCTCATCCTGAGCATCGGGATCTCGTTAAGCATGGTCAATCATGTCATTCACGAGGTTTCATCACGTACCACTTGGTTAGTGGCCACTCCTGGTAGCTCCAACTCGCTACCCCCTTATAACAGTATAGGAATAGGCTTCAGCTCCCAAACGCTCCCTCCCAACAGCCGGGAATGTCATGTTAACTATAGACAAACCAGAGACGTAGCGTTTCATAGTTCAACCATCTATAGTTAGTCATTGATGGTGGCTGTTTGGCAATGATGTAACAATGGTTGAGCTGTATTTTCAGGGCCGTTGATGAGGCTTTGTTGCTGTTCCCTTGGCGGGTTCCCAGGCACCAATCCACCGGGTCACCGGGGTGAGGAGCTGTTCCCAGAGGTCAGCGCTCCACCCGCCCAGGCTCCTCCAAGTAGACCCATTTTGAGGAGTTCAGATGCGACCATTCGAGGGCCAAGTCGTTCCTGCTCCCCCCAAGCAACAAGGGCCGTGTCTATGCCCGGTCGCGGGTCAGGGGTCAGGCCATGGCCCGGATTGATTGATTCTGGGTGCTGTACACCAATTAGACGTCAGCTGTTGGAACATGATGACATCATTTTCTCTGTCTCTCTCTCTCTCTCTCTTCGCTGGGCCAATAGCATTGAAACGGTGTCTTGATGATACATCACTGCTTCACAAGCAGCGTGTGCATTAGCATTTTCTGCACTAAGTCCAAGTATTTTCTTGTGCGCAATAAAGAGTTGGCAAAACGGCCGATTTCAGCTTATTTTCAGCACAAACCAACCGCTAGCATTCTGCCTCAGAATTTGGCTGACACCCCACGGGCTATGATCAGGCAGTGAATGTAGATGATGCTGATGGAAGTGGCTTTTGCTATACCTGAATATATGCATATGCATATGATTGCATATGCATTGTTATTGTCGCGTTAGCCATTATCTTGGCTCCGTCTTTCGCTCTGGCCGGTCAAGTAGCCACCAAGCATAATTTGCAAACATCATCAAACCCATTCTCACTGTTAGTCTACAGTCTGATGTCAGGGTGAGCCGAATGGTTTTTCGGCAATGACACTGCCTTGACAAACTCCCAGGAGGCAATTTCGATAGCAGTACCAGTATACAACCAAGGTTTTTATTGCTTTACCAAGATTTCACTGAGGATTTGCCCCAAACAGCCAGCCGACGCCTTCCGTGGACTTGAGCTTGTCAGTCACAAAAGACTGTAATGACGAATGTAGCACTGCAATCTGCCCATGCAAATATAGATTATATATATATATATATAAAAGGACAATATATGCAATCTACATCTTTGATTATCCTTCTTTATGTAATTGGAAACTTCTCGGTCACTGGCTGAACAGATCCCGTGAATTGTGCGTTCGTCTGACCAGTACAGAATCTGTGGCTCTTATGTTCTCACGGGCCCCCCCTTTAAGTCCACACAGGCGTGGTGATTCCCCAACAGAACTTGGTGGCTCATAGGTCCGCTGTCAAAACTTTAATCTTTCGTGGATATGGTAAACCCATCGGGTCGCCAAAAACACTACACATCCACGTTCTATGTAACCCAGTAGCTCAGGGAATATGCGTCAAAAACCACACACACACACACACACTTCGTTGCAGATCATCAGCTATTATTTACTGTACAATTGGGGATGGCTGATGGCTTACGATTATGGATCTACCACTGATATGGCCCCGGGTCAAGACCCTGTACCCCTGGTGGACATCCCCAAAAGATCCCAAAAGGACAAAACTGATTGAACTGTTGCGATGATCATCCATCTACTTTGGGATCATTGGCAATCGGTCATGAGCCATAGCCATATCGTTGATAGGTCCCCTCGTCTTATTGGTTTTCATCCTCAGCTTGTTGTCGTTTCTCATTGCCATCCGTTTCTCATGCGGCGACATGAATTGTGACACTAATGGCACTACCACCTTTTAACAACCACACTATCATCAACAACCACCATCAATTAGATCTAATGACACTAATCATCACTAGTGATCACTAATCTTAGCAACCAATCCATGAGTTGTTTGATCTTTATCAACCACATTGTACCACCTGATGGTGAGCTGACGCTACGTCCTGAGCTGTTCAGAGCTGGGCTGAACATCTTCACCGAGGCCACCAAAGACACTGCCCTTGTGCCGGGCCATGGCCTCGAGCCCGGCACAGCGCTGTGTCCGCCGGGCTGGGGATGACCTATGGGCATCCGAGGTTTATCTGGTACAGTAGCGGGTTACCCAAGGTAGCTGCACAGAGCTGCATCGCTGGTCGTCCCAAAATTCTGTGGCTTGACATTCCACTGTTCAGGTGGGTAGCTTGTAGAATTCACAAGGGCAAATGGCTTGGCAAATGCTCTCCGGTGTCCCGATTCACATGAGTACTAGACCTATGAGGCGAGAATCACCGCGGTGGTTGAGCCATTGAAGTAACCATCCAGGGCCCCCAAAACCCATCCATTCGAAATCCTTTGAAAGCATAAACTTACATTTATCTTCTGTAGCCTGTTTTTCCTGTTTGTTTTTGGAATATGGAAAAACAGCGGTTGAAATCACCAAATAGAAAACGAGTCCTACGAGCAAACAAATGCCCGGAAGACATGTCATGTCCTCATCTCGTGCACGATTCAGCATTGAGAATACCTGCAAAATGAACTGAGAATCAAATGCGTGTCGAAGCAGCATTTTCAACTGGTCAACGTCCCTCTTGTCAGTTTGCTACAACCAGTCAATGTCATTTGCACCGCGAGGATGCTCAGGGGTTTGGCAGAAACTTCGGTTATTTCTGGTCATCTAAGGACAAACATGAGTACCAGGTCCGGCATTTTTTTAAAGCAAGTGCCGTTGTCCTGCTTAGAGGTTGGCAGCAAGTTCCCTCATGGTTTTCTGTGGGACCACTGGTTCAACGATTGTCTCTCATCTTCACCCGTCAGCTCGGTCTTTTGACGGTGAGGACGCTTAGAAGGGTCCCGATGTGGTTTTCGGCGCAGACCGACCCTGCTTGCTGCCGAAAGGATGGCATTATTAGACAACAGTGCTCACATCTCTGCTGAAAAGCAATGCTGAACCATCAAGTTCGAAATGCACATGAACGCGCCTGATTATTGCGCATGTGCGATGAATGCAGGCATTGGAAGACATCTTGATACATCATTTGGCAGAGTTAAGTGGTTGTGGGTGAAAGTATGTGAACATGCCACGACAAATGACTTGAATGACTTACATGTCTCACAATGTCTGAATCAGTTGGCACATATACATACAGGGAGGAGTACTGAGCATCCGAGGACATCACGTAGTCTTGATATAAACATATTTAAACCTATCATCCACTCTCGATCTAATGAGGAAATGGCCAATGATCAAAAACCCGCAACATCATGGCTGCAATCAATCTTCTCAGCCATGGTTTCAATGCCTTCACACTGACTGGTGGAAATATTGACAGTCAGTGAATGGTGTCTCTAAAACCATTCCGATAGTTGGACAAAACCTCTGATTGCTCACGAAGGTATACCAAGTGGAGAATACAGGGTTCCCAACCACTGAAGATTCATCAGCCTATCAGCCATTGTGAACTACTGTTGGCCAGTGTTGAAGTCCACTGCTTGCCAACCGCAAAGGGCAATTCTGACTACGTGGCTTTATTTGCGTCAACCTTGTGATGATAATCGGAATTATGAACTATGGCTCATCAGCCATGTTTGTTTAGCCATCGTTTCCCAAATTTCCTGTTCCGATGGATTTTGCAAACCACATAGGATACACATACTCATTCAACCCTTAAAGGCTGAAAAATGCATGCTTCAATGCCAAGAGTACCCCTTCCGGCAGCAAGATCAATGCTTGAAACCCACAGATCTGAGCAAATGAGGCTGTGGTGCTCCCCGGTGCTCTCCCTGAGGCTTGGAAACAGAACCTGTGGATCTGTCTAACCTGCGGCTTAGCCCCAAACCTATGCCAAATCCAAATGCTACATGGCAGGTCATACAACCACCATATCCACAGAATCAGGCCATCCAAGGCTCTGCCCAACTTCACCGGGCAGCACGTCAAGATCATCAGCTCCACTGCAAAGTGACGAGGCCGTGGTTTGCATTTGCAAATGCAGTTGACTGAAACAAAACTACGGTAGTACCATGCGCAACTCAGTAAACTTGCAGAAAAAAACATCGAAATAAAGATTGAAATAGATATAGATTTTTTAAAAAAAAATACATATATATATATATATAGATAAGGATATAGATATTATATATATATATATATCTGTACGTGTCTGTTTACTGTATTTGCATGTGTGTGTGTGCGTGTTGATTTATGTGTGTGCGCACCTGCCTCTTTTGGCAACAGAAAATTCACAGAGTGCCCCCCAAAAAAAACATAGCAAGACGGCTAACGATAGGGAACCGATGCTGGACCCCTATACGGCAATAGACATCAGGCGTTTGCTCACCCGACCTGTCGTCGGAAAAAGGGCTTGCCTTTCTGCAAAAGTACCTGACCTGGAAGTGTTCTCGTTATGAAGTCTCAACCCAATTTTGCCCATGTAAATTCATGGTGTTGATCGAAAGGTCTGCCCTACTCAAACAGCAACGACTGGAAAGTTGAGGGCTTGAAATATCTCTAGAATGCTCGCGTAAATGAGGGGAAAATTGATGGCAGTGAATCCCTCCCTGTGGAAAGGGGAAAAGAAATCCAAAGAAATTGTCCATCTGCAAATGCAACCAGCTATGGCACCGGCATCTGCACCAGCTCTCCAATCTGGGAGTCGAATGGTTGCCTTTGCCAACCCTCAGCCTGGGTAGCCTCTGCTAGGACAGAACAACACGGCAATTCATCGTCTTCTCACACAAGCCCGCAGGAAGCACACACTAATCAACTACAAAAGAGTGACCCTCCGGCGGGAACAACCTGTTCAAAATACATGATTCTTATTAATCTGGAGAAAGGTTCAGTTACTGCAATTTTATGGGGACATGATTAGGAATCTGCATATTATCTTTTTGGGGCCAATGAACTCAACCACAAGCGCATTGTGTGCCTGCACGACAAGCCGGTGGATATGAGCTTTCGAGGAAAAATTAATAGCTGATTTTGATACATCTTGAACGTTTAAACCTTAAGCTACCATGCTCACAACCTGATGCAAGCGTCCGGTTTTGCTAGGTTGCCGCCGCCAACTTTTTCCTCATTCAGTTACATTTTTGTTCTTAACCTCGCTTGGACTCAACTTACAACCCCATCTGCGACACCATCCAACATGTTTTACAACTCTTCCGGCAGCTATTGGTTGGCAAAGACAGCATCTGGGCCTTCACGTGAAGGACTCTAAGCAAAATCAGCGCTCGCTCACTCGGGCCCCAGTGGCAGTGACTTTCATAGGTCGATGATCCCTAGTGATCCGTTGTGAATATCGACGACGACGAGGATGTGGACGAAGAGGAGGAGGACGACGACGGTGATGATAGTATAGTGACGATGATAATGATGCTGATGCCGGTGATGATGATTACAAAAGTGGCATGGAATGGCATGGCATATGGCATGGCATGGTATGGAATGAGAAACCGACTCCCGGCTACAGCCGCAGTCAAGGACGCAACCTCCACCGACGGACCGTGGGTGTGCGCAGCAAATGCCTTTGCGGCCCCTCCCCACCAGCTTCTGGTGGCCCAACTTGAAAAAAGAAGTACCAAAGCACCAAACGCCGAAGAAAGCCAATCACAGCCACCCCAAAAAAGATTCAACAAGAAACAGGGCGGGCTACACCAACAACTCCCGCCAAGCGAGCACGTGATTAGCGACTAGCGCAAACCACCGGACCACAGAACCCAAAAGACCTACAAAGGAGAAGAACCCCTCGTGTTCTGACCACGAAACACTCCAGGGCAAGCAGAAGCCCCAAAGCAACAAATACAATCCCCGCTGCAACACCTATCACGAAGAGAAACCAAAGAACCAAACGGACAAGCAATGACAAGCACACACGCATCACGCATCACACCCAAAAGGTCCGCAACAGGGCGGCCAGCAGCCCCATGGCAAAGGTACCCGAAGCAGGACCAGCAAAGAACTGAGACAGGAACCCCCGAAGCACCAAACAACACCAGCCACAAGAGCCGCACCCGCCATTGCACCGAGCAAGACGCCGGGCCGAGGCCCCAAGATGCTCCCAAGCAGCAAACGCGCCACTGATGAGGAAGCAGATTCAAGTGGCATGGTATCTGGTGATGTGAAATGAAACTGGTGCGGATACAATGGTCTTGCAGCAAAACAAAACGGCATGATCTGGTTAACCATCTGGGGCGAGTGTGCCAGCACGACCGAGAGCAAACAAATTCGATCAGCTTCAGCCGTCAGTCCCGCCCTAGTCAGCTCCTTTGCGAAGGGACATGGAAGCGAGCCCGGCTCAGCCCAACCAAGACTGTGGGCAGCCATGGATGTCGCCAAAAATGGATATGATTATGGCTTACCAATTCAAGATACATGTCCTTGAAATGGCTCAGGGTACCACATGGTACCACCATCTATGGATGCACCCGCTTGGCTCGAACAAGGTTCCAACTTTCAAATTGGAAGAAGCCTTTGTGAATTAAAAGCGGATGTGTTATCAAACACTTTATTTTAAACAGTTCACCCCGTTCAGCTGGAGAATCCTTTCTCTTCAGCCAACTGTCAGGGGTATCGCTATCATCACAATGCCCCGGCTCCCTGCAGCATGTCTTCTCAGCGGAGTTTGGACCTCGACACCTGCCCGTCGGCAGAGTGCTTCGGGTCCCAACACCGAACAAATGCCTTGCAGCGGAGCCAAAAAAAAAGGGACAGCGGACAAATACCGCAATTGCTCGGTGAGCTCTCTGGTGCGCTTCAGCAGCTCAGCCGAAAAGAGATGGCTGGCCCAAAGGAGTGCTTCTTTGTTGCGGCCCACGGAAGTTCAAAGCTTCAACACTTCTGACAACCACCAGCTCATAAAGGATAACAACACGCAACAAGTGACAATGATGACTGGCTCGATGTGATGCATTACATGATACTTGAAAATTAGAACGGATAAGAATTGTTTTTGGTATGTGTGCTACTGAAAAATAGAAGCATCTGTACCTGTAACAGATTGCAATGGGAGATCTATATGGATAAACCCCCACCAGTTTAACCATAAATAGCTGGAAATCTACCTATTGGTTAAATATGGATCTACCACAGTCTACCACATAGATCATATACATACATATATGTATATATCTACATGTCAGGGTGGTTTACAACCAATAGGTTCATGAAAGATCTACAGGTGTTTCATGCACCTGGTAGGAAACATATAGCCTACAAAGGATGTACACAAATACATGTTAGCGCATGTGCATTCAAGGCCAGAATGCGGCCATCCGGGACAAAGCCTTCCATGTGAGCCCCCTTCCAGGTCAGCCGTTTGTATGACATACACAAGAGGCTGCACGGAGGCACCCAAAAGGACGGCACAAGCCCCAGGAATGTGCAGGGTTGTTCGGTTGCTTGGTTGGCTTGGTTGCTTACCATGGTTTCATTCACGCAAAACAAGCATAGCGCATGACTCCATTACATTTCACTGCAATCATGTGCAACCATTATATTACATGACGCAAGACTAATTCAAACTGTTTTCATACATACATGAATGCCTGCATGTGCATATCCACATAGCTATCTGTCTGCATGTGTGTGGGTGTGCGCGCGTGTGAGCAGAGAAATGTACAATCGATCCATTCATCCATCCATCCATCCATCCATCCCATCTAATTACCTCTACCCCTACCTCTACCCCTACCTCTGCATCCAACCAAGATCATGTAAGTATAGAGCCGAAACCATTGCACTAGCGTAATTAAAAAGAATGGTATCGTCACATCTGTGTGCGCCGAAATTGCTATCCAAAGGTCTCTCAAGAATGAAGAAAGTGTCATCCAATTCTTCATGCTAATTTTGACCCCATGCCGTCCTCAATCAGCACATCTAATTTCCATGGAAACAAACAAAACCAATGGAGCCTTGAGGTTGTAAAACGGTGTGCGACGAATAAACAATGAAGTTTAGGAAACAAATCATTCTCGAAGGGGACCAATGCTATTGATATCCTGACCCTGAACAGGGCATCTTCATCGTTGATCATAGCTTTGTGGAACGGCACCATCGCAACCGTCGAGCCCGAATGGGCCTAGTGCAGTTGTCCCATTCTTCGTTTCCATCACCGTCTCCAAACCAATCCCTACATGTTCTGCATGTCGCAAGAAAAACACCGACTTACTTACTCTCTCTCTCTCCATCGACTTACTGTAGCACTTATTTCCGTTATTTCCGTTCAGAAAAAGCGTCCAATCTTCTGTCGGAGATCACGAATCAGTTTTTAACTATGCAAGTCACTAGTGATTTATTGACAGAAGTAGCTTCTGCATCTTTGATCCATTCCATTTGAGAAGTAGCTTCGCGGTGTTCGAGGGGCACTGAGGTCTTGTGCCATCAACTGTTCAGGTGGTGCGCTCGCTCCGTTACTCGAGCACCGTAATGGTCCAAGAATTGATTCGAGGTTGGAAGCGGAGAGGGCTATCTGCCTTTCATGAAACTGCTGAAGACCTGTCATCACAACAAAAGCTGACAGATCTATAGATGTATGTTATAAGAGCCACCACTGATCATTGAATATCAAACGCATGCTGCATGTATCGACATGCATGCGCGTGTGAAATCTTTGTTCTTTAGTGAGCTGCTAATACTCATCCGTCATCTGCAGATTGATCAGCACCTTGGAACTCGTTATGTCAACACGTGCATCAAAATTGTTGATGGTCATATACCTCTCTCAACAAGGAACGCCGTTGATCTTTGTTTGTCCCCTAAACGTTCATCAACGCTAGGCACCAACAGATATAAATTGATGGTGAAACATATCACTTATCATGATTCATTACTCCCCGCTACCCCAAAATGGGTGGTTTGATATTATGAATTAATAGTCTGTATAGAGGATGATTTGGGGGTCCCCTATTTTGAGAAACGCCCGTGTAAAGGTGTTTCCTAACTATTACAAACCATTCCTAACCATTAACCATTACTAACCAAACAAACTACAAGCACAAACCATTGCTCGCCATAACCAAAATACGCAGCCGATTCTGGTCCCTCACCTTTCCGCATCAACGCTGCGCATTGCGCAGCAGCTGGACATCGGCATGTGCATCCGCTTCGTGGAGAATCGCGTTCGCGACTCCAACAGCGCATAGGGTTTGGTGACTGACAATAATCATCAACTATGATCACCAACTATGTGGCTGATAAATATGGGAAATGAAATGTGAATAGATGATTAAGATTGGTGCTGTATGACTATGATCACCAAATATTTTAAAAAACATTATATGCTTTTAAATCTTTAATTGATTTTAGTTGGTTGATAAACTACGTTCAGTAGCTATATGACTAAATAACAAGACTTGGTGGTCAATAAATATGTGGCTTTGCAAAATATTTCGTTGATATAGTATGGTTACTGTGGCTACGAACTAATTACAGTACGGGCATCAAGATTCATTGAACTACTACGGGTGTGCATATACGATCGAATCGATGATTGCAATGGTTTGCCGACTTTTTGTTCACACCGAGGGAATGGATGCAAAATCCTGTCAAAATGGGACCAACTGTGGGATGGCGTCATGGTAGTAGTGCATGATACAGAGATCTGTGTTGGTAGAGTGGCACAGAACCCCTGGCTGCCCCTCGGGTTTCACATGGTTTCATTGTGCTCGAGTTTTCAGCCTTGGTTTCATCCGACTCAAATCCTTCCTGCTCGGATGCACGTGCCATCACAGGACCAACATGAGCGAATTGCGCAGCCTGTGAAGCCAGCCGTTTTACACGGGCCCGTGGGCCACAGCAACATCGCATCTGCTACCGTCACGAGGCCGTTCAAACCGTGTACGAAACGAATGTTCACAACAAACACATTGCACATCGTTACACACCACCTTGAAACATTCAGCATCATCAACGCCTTCACCTCAACCCCTGGGTAAAGAGCAGTTTGTCGACCCCACAATCAGCTAGCAGCTTGACAGAGCTTCGCAGCAGGCACAAGGTGAAATGGAAAGCGTAGTTGCGTATCCAGTACCACCAGTTGGTGGAGGATTTCAGATCCTGGGACACCCTGGGACTATGATGTGAATTAAATGATTCTGTGACCCGCCGGGAGTCTAACATGATCAAAATACTCTTGGCTGCACGAGCTTGTGCAAAAAGGACTCCCCAAGATCGACCGGGTCCCCCACAAAGGGAGCAAGAACAACTTATAATTATACCTTGCGGTTGCAGCCCATGTGTCTTCGCCACATCCACCACACTGAGAGAGGAGAATTACAAACTATTACAAACTGATCCACGTGCAAACACTCTGTAGTTGCACAAGGGACATCCGAACACTCCATGGCCTACAGTCTATAGTTGCATTTAAAAACAAATCCCTGACTTGACTAGTTCAAAACTTGTGCAACCCCATGAAATGCGAGCTGCGCGGATTCACATCCAGTTGGAAAGGGTGTCGTCCAATTTTGTTGCGAACTTTACTGTGCTGCTTTGATTTAGTTCCTCAGCGCAGCAAGATTTGGGTAAAAACTCACTTACATGATTGCATCTCACATGACGTGTGCACGTCTCCTAGATGTGTTTTTGCATTGAGGGGGACGGGGAGAGAGTGAGACAACGGAATGCAACATTACGTAAGGAAGTAGATTTCATATTCTACACTATGAGACACTTGAAGCATCTTGTTGCAAAGGCCTAGGCAGTAGAAAGTCCAAACACTTGGAAGGGTGGAAAGTTCGGCTCATTGAACTGGAAAATGCTGATACAAACAAACGCATCTCCCCTCATGAATATCACCCCTCTGCAACCTCCATATTCTAGAAGGGAATTTCGAAATTTCAGAACGGACAAAGGAAGAGTTCAAATTTGGGAGATCGATGTACTGGGAATCCTCCACCCAGCAGCTTCGCTTCGTGCCTTTGCAAAATTCAAACTATTTATTGAAATCTTTACAGCGGCGGCAGCTCGCAGGGACTCCATGGGCCTCATGGCCCTGCCTTTTTCCGCGCTGCGGACTGCCAACAACTCTTAGTTGACACTTCTTAGACACTTCTTCGTCACAAAACTCCTCCAGCCATCACCTTGGTAGCGAAGTAGAAGATAGCCATTCCACTGATGTAGAAGGCCTTCAGTACCTTGGGAGCCAGGGCACATCCACACTGCCACAATATTTCAGTCTCTGTGCCTTACCTATCGATCTGTACATGTCCACAGCTATCCATAACTATCAGTTTAATTACCTATATCATATCTAGAATGATCTAATCGAATTGTCGATCACTCTGTGTCTCTTTCTCTCCTTCTCTCTATCTATCTATCTATCTATCTGCCTGTCGACCTGTCTAATTTACCTATCTACCTATCCTTCTGTCTATGATCTATCTATCCATATATCTACTTATCTATCTATGTGTCTATCTCCCTACCTGTCTACCCATCTACCTATTCACCTATTTACCTATCTATCTGTCTATGATCTATCTATCTATCTATCCATCCATGTATCCATCTATCCATCTATCCATCTATCCATCTATCTATCCATCTATCCATCTATCCATCTATCTACCTATCTATCTGTCTACCTCTCTACCTATCTACCTATCTGCCTATCTACCTATTTACCTATCTACCTACATGTACCTATCTACCTCTCTACCCGTCTATCTACCTTCCTACCTACCTATCGATCCATCTATCTACAGTATCTATCTATGTCTCTGTCTCAGTCTGTTTCTATTTTTCTCTGTCTCTACCTGTCTCTCTGTCTACATTCGTTCTCTCTGCTATCTCTCTCTCCACATCCGGCTTTCATTCTACCATCTTCTACCTGCCCATCAGCAAAAGTAAAAAGGGGAGTTGGAACCACTGGGGGCGGATTGCTTCATTCATTACGATTGTTTAATTGCAATTGTTTACCGCTCCGTCTTTCTCTGTTTCACCGCATCAAGCCTATTTCGGATCCAAGGTGCAGTTTCATTTTGTTTGCCGGCTAGAACATATCCATGATGATCCATGCAACAGGTCCTTTTGTATCCCTGTGTTTGCAAAAAATCTGCCATCTCTGCACCCGAACCACGATAAAAGCCAAAGCACCATGTCTCGAGTAACCCGAACTTCGAAGATATAGAAACCTGCCTGGCGCAAGGGATCCCTATTTGTGCATGGGACTATCCGACATTGAATGGTAGGACATCTCATCCACTGGGTCTGAATGAATAAGTTGACAAAGGATGGCAAAAGCATCGACGCCATTTCCTCCATCATGTGCATATGGCACATTTGCAAACATTTTAGTTTTAGATTTACTTCGTATTTATGTGCGCATGTGCCAGGTAACTATATCTTATGCAAAAATGAAATCACGCAGATGTTTCTGCATTTTAGATACCTATTTATGTGTTTATGCATGTATACGTACATGAATATGAGCGTGTGTGTGTGTGTGGCATAAATGTTTTAATATTTTTTCAGAAATGCAACTATATAACTACAATCCGTGTCATATATGGTCATACATGTATACAATATGTAATATGTCTATATTATATAAAATGGACATGTGCATACCATACCCTTGGCATTCATATCAGCACTGCTCAAATCTGCTCAATACCCTGATTCGCGCCTGGCTGTAGAACCTGAGCCGTGGCTGAATGCTATCCAGTACTTGCTACCAGAATGGGTCGGTCAATCGGGAGTTGGTTGCAGAAACATGCTGAACTACTGCCAGTCATTGCCAGTCATGGTCCAGGAAGCTATCTGATCTATCCGGTTCAAAGTTTTGACCAGAGGGTTCCATGTGAAAAATTGAAAGCAAACAGAAGGCTATCAAGGCCGCTGATGCCATCCATCGCCATCCCCAAGCTCATGGATGCCGCCCCTGTGGCTTGTGAAGCCCCTCAGGCTGCCAAGGAGCATGTACTCCACCAAATAGAGGCGATCCCCATCCAGGGACCGTCCAAAGCCAAGCCTTAGGACTGCGCTTCCCGTGGTTTCCTCACGTGTCAACCCATCTATTGAAGCCACCAGCAACCCAGCTGGCGACCTCATGGCCGGTGCCACATGTCCTTGCGCGCCGAGCTTCGAGTTCACAAAGGCGGGCAATCGCTCACAGTGATCCTCGCGACCGCGACTGCGGCCCAACCGGTGGCCGCAACCGCTGGATACTGAGTACTGTCCCTGACTCATCCCAACACCCCTCGTGGTCAACAAGCAAAAAGCCTACGCATGCGAATGTATGAACATGATATTTGCCGACACAGCACGCACACACACACAAACCTGCATACGCACAATCACATGTAGATGTTCTTTTTTGATTTATGAGGCATATGCGGCCGCATGCTAGCCACGTGTCTGTATGGGCAAGTGCCCCAGACCGTCCATTGAAATGACTGCGCAGCTTTTAAGTGACAAGGGCAGCGATCTTCTCGCAAAAGCTGTTCAAATTGAAATTTGATGACACCTGCCAAAAGAACATGGTAGTGTCCCCAACCAACAGCTCCAGCACTATGCCAAGGCATCCTGAACATTGATCATGGCAAATGTTCTGAACTCGTTGCTCTTAAAGAGATACACAAATGATCAACGGTTATTGCTTGTTGCTCGCCATCAATAATGGTTTATATTGCCTGGCTTAGATTGATGCTAATAAGAATGGCTGGGACTGATGGTTAATAACCTCCGGTTAACAATGGTCAACCCCCTCCCCCCCATCGCTTCGTCTCACTGCTAGTATGACAGTATGACTCCCAGTTGTGCAACCCTCGAATTCGCCTGGCCCACCAAATTATTTCCAGCGACCGTGAAATTCTGCGTGCTCTCCGGCTAATCTCAAACTTTGAGCTTCGCATTTTTGAGCCACACCCTACAGAGCTAAAAATGTCACTTATTACATCTTATTACTATTTATTGCTGTTGCTAAAACCCCCTACTATTGCAGTAACCATTACTAATTTGAGTGGGTGTTTGAGCATCAAATTGCAGCCAGGAACTCATAAGCCAAGGTTCAGTAACACTTGCAGCGCACAGAAAGAGCTGGGCCAAGCCAATCACGACAAAGGCTCCTGGAAAACAGGAAAGAAGCACGATTTTTGATCTCAAAGACCCCAAGCTGATTCACTACTGGCTTACTGGCGAAGTATTGGACCTACTGGATCCTACTGGCGAAGAAATAGTGAATAAATCGCGTTTCTTCCAGGTTGGAGGCACTGGGTCTCTCGGGGATTTGACTCTCGCTATGATTTTTTTGGGGGTTCCGAGAGGCTGCAGGTTGACTGTTGGACACGGCTCCTGAAATGAGCAAGGTCGGCTTGGAGAGACGATAAAAGTCGTCCACACCCAGAATCAAGGCCTCACGTGCCGTGAGTTTCTGCCAGGATTCAATGAGTGACATGTTGAGATCTAAAAAAGTTTGGACACAGAATGACGTGATGCATGGTCATGTTTGGGATTCTCTCGCACAGCTTGGGATGATACTACCATCATCCTCATCATCCTCATCCTCATCATCCTCATCATCATCATCAGCAGCAGCAGAAGCGGTAATTCATTCCCTGCAAGGTGTGGCATTTCATTTCATTTCATTTCATTTGATGCAGTTAAACTAAATTTAAATATCATTAACCATCATTAACCAGCTTATTATTATCAACCAGCTTATAGTTAGAGGGCCTCACCTTGTGTAGACCATGAGACCTCCGTTTTATCTGACCACTGCAGTGCCATGTGTCCGCCAAGGTTCTGCAACGATGGTGCTCTGCAACACGATGAAGAGGTACTGCAGGGAATGGCAACTCCTGAAGCGCCGTGGGAAGCACCATCGGGGAGCTTGGGCCGGGGCCACTGTCTTAATAGTGCCCCCTGTTATGGCGCAGCGGTATGCTCAGTGGCAAGTATCTTCAAGCGTCTTGGTCAGTCCGCAAGCCGCAGTGGACGAGATGTTTATGATGTCCAGGGAGGGGCCCAACAAATGCACCCCAAACGATTCTTGATGGCTAAGACTTGAAAATACTATACTGTAATGGACTCATGGATGCGGTAAGAAATGCTTAGCCCTGGGCAATGAAAATGGAAAGATGCCCCATCACAATGGACGATGAAAGAATAACTCTAAATGAACAGCTGTTGTGGCTTTCCAACTAGCCATTAGGTAGTTCATGAATGTGAACCTCGCAGTATGCGCGCAGGGGTGTGTACCACACCAAAAAGCTTTGTGGAGGGCTCATGAATGGTATGTTGCAGTACGTACCCCAAAAATAGACATTCCGATTGGACATGTTTGAGAACGGTGAAGAAAGTGAATATCAATGGACTGATTAGAAGTTCGTTACGATATATATATATATATATGTTATGTGGCTTCAGTAATCTATCAAATCTATCAACCATCTGAATAATGATGCTCATGTTGGCCAATGGTTGCTGTGCACGCAGAGTTTCGTAGGGGCACTCCAAAAATTATTACTGTATGTTTATTAATCTATGTTTTTTGACCATTGATTGTCACGTCAACTATTACGTATTGCCTTCGCTGACTAGCCGTCCTTTCATGTTTCTTCAGCCCCATCATGGTTTGTCAACCATGGCTTCTCATCAACCGGCGGTTGATTGACTACGAACATTGCTGATTCACTGCATACTTGTGAAATGATCGAACCATTGTTGACAAACAATGTCCAATTCACATTGCTTCTCATCAGCCATGTTGAACCATTGTTGAACTCCGTTGTTGAACATGGGCACAGCATGGCACAACAAGCCGTGCTTCTCAACCCCTGTTTCCGCTGCGCACCTTCGGAGGAGAGCTTGCAGGAGGTTCCAATCCTAGAGATGGCTAGCTCCGCGGCACAGCATGTGACACCATGGATTTTTTTCCACCGGAAGAATTGCTTTTCATGAAGAAAAGTGATTCAAAGTATCATTAATCATCGCAAAAATGATCATAAATGTATATTGTGCACGGCTGCCTTGAAATTTTCTGGGCTATATAGATCTAATGATCCAAATGGTGGGGTGATATGTCATCTTTGACGATGCTCTAGGCACATCTCGGCACCGATCTAGTGATCGGATGATGTTGGGATTCCATGACCTGGGACTGCCCCTGGGGGGCAACTGTGTCCTGCTCGGCAACGCAAAGGTCCGAGTTGGTCACCAGGTTAAAGGAGAAGTCGTCAATGATGACATAGAAACCTGCACAGGCTGCGAATGGCCGCACTGGTAAACCACGGACATCCACCGGGTGTCCGGTCATGATTCAGAACTGCAAGGAGGCACAAGAAACCTCTTGTAGCCGGTGTTCAAAATGAAGGTGTGAATCCCGTGTTTGGCGTTTCATAGGCCATGATTCCTATCACTGAGTTCTGGCCATTCACTATCTAAGATTAGATCAAATGAGCATAGATTGGCAACTAACATCAACATCACCTAACTAACCGTAGCTAAGCCCCTACAGTCATCAACCGCTCTCCCTGTGTGTACCGAGCCAAAACCAACACGGACCAGCCTCGGCACACCCGCATGATGCGAAAGAGGCATGACAGCAGAACTCCGGCAGAGACCTGCAGTTTGACCGTTAGCACCAACCAGTCAGCAAGGCAACCGACAAACTCAGCAGCACAGCATTGATGGTCCATGGTTTATGACTCCATTAGTGAAGAATGGCAGTAGTCAACTTAACAAGTGGCATTAAGCCAAAAGAATCCAACACATCTAGGTTATGATCATGTTGATGGGTCACAAATACTAGGATAATTTTTAAACCGATGACTAACGGCATTTCAAAGGCTTCCAATCGTTGAGCGCTCTCCATGGTCTGGCCCCAACTGGCGAGCCAAGCTGCCGCAAAAGCGAGAAGATTGCACCTGACCGAGGCTTGGCGGCTGTCTCCCACCAGTATTTGCCCACCGGAAACAGGATGGTCATCTGGCGCTTGGATGTGCTTGGGTGCCTTCTGCCAAGCCATGTCAAGCCATGTCAAGCCATGTCAAGCCATGTCAAGCATCTGCTAGGTGAAGGTGAAATGTGATCGCATGTGATCGCTCAAGTTCAGTGTGTTCCGCCAACTGAGACCCCTTTGTGGTCGTTACGCAGCACCAAGGCCCCCGGCAGGTTGTTCACAAGCTCCTGTTGGTTCACATCCTGCGGCATCTTGGGCCGATGACCTTCAGATACCTTCTGCACCTTTTGAGGCATCTTGCAGCAACGTCATGTCATCTGTGTGACGTGGTGACGCCCCATGAGCCCTTCTAGGCCCTTCTATGCCCTTGTTTGTTTGTTTCCCTGCGCTTCCATGCCCTTCTCCTGTTCAAAGGTGAAGTCTCCGAAAAAGAGTTCGCGGGTGCGCTCCAGCACTGAAAGGCTCCAAATGGTCAAGACCTGAGCGGAGTCTCCCTCACCTTGCAAATGGGATGGATTGGAATGATACAAAACATTCAGTAGTTAGTAGTGGTTGAATATATGGTTAGTAATTATGGCTATACAAAACAGGTACTAAATATTCTTCAAATTTCTTCAATATTGTTCAATAATCATATACTTCATCGTAGTTCGCAATGGCTCGGGAAGGTTCATCTTGACGTCTCCAGACCCAACATGCGTTTTTGAACCGCCGAAGCCATGCCATCGCAGCCAAGGAACCAGCACAGCGTCCCAGCGAGATTGGCTCAACCAGTCTTCATGCAGGTCTCTCCTGCGAGTTGCCATGAGAAACGCTGCCCAAATGAGATGAAGCTGAGCTTGGAACAGCTTGGCATGGAAGCTGTTTACCACATGCCAAGTGCCCCATGCATTTATCCAAGATCTCCTGCAAACATAGGCAAACTAGCCACTTGACATTTTTTTGACTGCGCCCTTCCACAGATGGAATCTTCCAATTGAATTCTCTTAGCGTGTGAAATCCGTCTCCTTGGGTGACGTCCAACAGCTCTATCTGAAGCATTGCGCTACCGCTACCTTCAAATAAATCCAAATAATCCCAACAGCTTTAACGAAGTCACGGTAGCTTTTCCTCTGGCCTATCCCAGACCCCAAGCGCCGCCAAGGTACCCATCTGCAAAGGCATCCAGCATAGCTTCCTCGGTGGTCAGAGGCCATCCGGTGGTGCTAGGGTCTGATGGCTGAGATCTCTGATTCATCCCCCGTCAAATGCTATGATCTCGGGCAGCCGAAGGCATTAATCTGGACACCATGTGATCTTGACAAAATTAATTGATGAATGGCACGGAATTCCTGTTGATACCATGTTGCTATGACTGCCAATATGCATGAATATGTATACCTTTTTCGTATTATTATTCGGTAAGGCTCATATTTCCAAAGATCAATGTCCAATAGAATAATCAGCATGGCATATCAAAAATATAAATTGATTAGAGTTAATAATCAATAATCAGCATGGTATGTCATTAATATTATGAATTAAAGTTGAACTTTTTGTGCATCCTCAGACCTTCGAACCCGTATCCTGTACGCCAAGCGACACATTCTCCAACCTCAGGCGACGGGAGCTCGCGGCGAAGGATCGCCCGTCGCAGGCATGGAGCCCAACCCGTGACGTCAACTCGTCAAATGTGTCCAGAAATGTTTCGTCAATTTGGTTCATCGTCCATTTTCCATTTTCCAAGCATAAAAGGGTCTAGCCCTTGCTGCTAAAGTGCAATGAATTAGGGAAAAACAGCTCAACTGCTGGGTTCATCATCCAAGGTGAAGAAAAGTGTTGTCAATTTGGTTCATCATCCAAGGTGAAGCATGTCTAGATATGCGTCATTCAAAAAGATAAATGAAAGCCACGAACCAGCCACAACGACGGTGGAGCCCACAACTGAATCCATTATAGTCGTGGATCATGTGGATTCAAGGCCGTCCAATTAATTGATGTATGCTTTCTGCATCTCCATGCTACGGGCACGCTTGGTCATCCTTTGCCCCAGACGTGCTTTCCAGCAACTCCCAACTTAATCAACTTAAGCTCTGGCAAAAGATGGAAAGAAAAAACGACAAGACACAGAGCGAAACAAACACCGCCTACGCGAGTAATCGCGAGTACAAGGCTGGATCTATCGGCAGCTCAGCATCTGCATCGAGACTTTGAGTGCTGAACCAATGACCGGCAGCTCACGCCAAGACACGGGCGTGGAGAAGCGCAAACAGCCCCCACAGAGCCTTGCCGATCATCGACATTGCCCCGTCACGGTCGCAACATGTCGCCACTATGATCCTAGGACCCTCGGTACCCTTAGACCATCTATACAAAATTCAACTCCATCGAATTTGCAGCAAGATCAAGGGCCTGCACTTGTGGCTGGAACTGAACTGATCTAAACCAGGGAAATACTCACAATAAGTCCTTGAACTCTGTACTTAGGTTCTGTTGATATTTACAGAGAGCCAAAGTCCCAAATCCTATTTATAACCATTCTGCATCCTATCAGCTTTACCAATCAATACTTATTGTTTTATTGTGGGGTCAAGCAACTGGCCACCCCATACCATGTCACAGCTGACACAATGCCGAGAATCAGAGCGCACAAAGCTCCGAAAGCCAGGGCAACGTCGTAGAAAAAGTAACTGTGGCAAGGTACCGTGAGGCCGTGCTGTCCCATGCTATCAACTATTTTGAGACTTGGCCGTGCCTTGCTGACATTGAAACGACCGCTTCTTTCAATGCATTTTCGTTCGGAAAAAACATCGTTTTGGCCCAATCAATTTGAATAAATCAGGTTTTTTAGATGAAAAAAAACTGAAACATGGGCCCAACTGAATAAATCTGACATAATCTGACTAAAACATCCTTTCGACGTTTCGTGTCAATTTGTGACTCTCGACCTCCTGACAGCTACGGGCAGCCTTTCAGGCCCTTGCGCCGGAACGTCTGTGCTGAAGTGGGGAACGAGGTTGTTTGCCACCAGCCATCCGCCGGAGACCAGACATGTGACCATCAAGACCTTGGCACCGCGCGGGAAATAGTTTCAACGTGGATGTGCGCTGTGCGTTTGCAGCTGTAACTGGGGTATAACGATGGAAAGTGGCCCCATAAGGTTGCGTGCAACTTATGACCGCTTTAATCGTGTGTTTAGTAACCAGTTGCTAAGAAGTGGTGCTAAATCCAAGAAGGACTAAGTGAGATATGAATCCACCACTGCCTCCTGCTATTAGATTACCCAAAAGGCATGCAGTAGCCATGTTGAGATATGGGTATCATCATGGCTGGTCACACATCAATGATGCCACCTGTGGGAAAGGTGCTCCATGAATCAAGATTCGAATTAGTGCTTCGCAATGCTGACACGCCGACATCTGAAAAATTGAGCGCCCTTGTGTTCACAAAGCGTCAGGCCTTAAGCTCGAATAACGATGATGCATATATATAATGATAATGCATCAGTAAGCTGTCACAACATCTACTATACCGACTATGACTATAACTATACTATATGGCTTTTCATATTGCTATCGGGACCCTCCCCATCCATGTCGATTTGTCCCACTGAACTGAGCAACTGCTTGGAACAGGAGCGTTGCGATCCGACTGCTGCACACACTGGCCTTAGATCCAGCAACGGCCACAACAAGGACAGTGAACAATGGCAAATGAATGGCTGAAATGGTTGATTGATGGCTTCTAACGGTCAAGTACTGGCTGATAGCGGTTCTTATGATGTTGATTGATGGTGATTTATGAGCAAGGATACCCCGCAAAGAGAAATCGTTGCAACATCGATCAAGCACGAGCAACATGCCAGAGCCAACAGGCCTCCTACGGCATGGTTTCTGCACTCAAACGCAGCGAATCGTGAAGCTGGCAACTTCAAATGAACAAGCGCACGAACGAAAAGGGGCATCGCTCTTTAAACCGTTGTGGAACAGTATGAGCCACTGTCAATCATCTTTGTTAACTAGTTGATGAAATTTGATAGATATAACAGGCGTTGGTTGCTAACATTAGTTACATTTACCAAGCATTATGAATCATGAACCAAATATGAGACAATCGATGTATAAGAAATTGCCCTTAAGCGCCCTGCAGCCGCCCCAGGTCCCAACCTGGCTGCTCCCAAGTGGCTGAGCAATTCAGCACCGAGATGAAGGCGACTGCTTTGTTTCCAGCCTCAGCGACAGGCAGACCCGGAAAAAACGAAGTTGCTTCAGGATTTTGCACCCAAGAGTCATTAGTCCTGAAGAGTCACACTAAGCGAGCAAAAGTCACGATAGGAAGATCCTTTGCAAGGGCCGTCATAGCGTATTTGCCAGCCGATGAGTTACAATCACATACGATGACTATTGGTTGCCAACGGCTACGTATGTACAGTACCAGCGGTTGATGAACCGACCTACTACCGACTAAACGTGCTGGGGCGAAGGCTTGATGGGAAACTCGGTCCAATTGTTCCACAGTATCGCAATAATATATCTTCAGCCTCTGCCTTCAAAGGCTTGAACTGAAGTCATGTCGCAGATGATCAGTGACTACATGTGACAAAAGAAGAGACAAAAGGAATAAGATGTCAATTTCAATAGTAACATGCGCTTGCAATCAAGTGCATGACAAATTGCGATGACCGAAAATGCTTTGCCCTTGGCTTTGTGCCGGATGCTCGGGAGGGTCTGCGGAGGTGTCGACGTCCAAATCGCTGCGCGTGACGCGTGGCACGTGGCGCGCATGCTTGGCAGCTTGGAGCACTCTGCAAGTCAAGCCCACACAAAAGAGCGCGCGCGCATGCGGCCCGGAGCACACTGGGAAGTCAAAATCGTCTAAAAGACTAACTTTCTTCCATCGCTTTTTTTGAGATACAGTAAATCCTTTCTTGGAAGTCAAGGAGTTCCGTTGACTTTTTTTTGATCGAGCATGCACACATTGCGCAACCTGCCGTTCATTAACAGCAGCAGTAGCAAGGCAAAACTGAGCAAGTTGATGCATCCAACCTTTGTTTGTGTAAGCAACGAACCCACGGGCAAATATGGTGGACGATTATTCACAAGTCCCACCAGAATGTACTTGAACACAGGCGACAAGGGAGTCGTCAACATGTCATTTCTCAAGAATACGTTTGAAGGCAGCCTTACACCAGAGCTTCGTTTCGACAGTCTTTCAAGGAAGTGTTTGCATGTTTTTGCCGCAGGGCTTCGTTTGACAGACAGGTTGGCGGGCAGGCGGACTACAATGACTACAGATAGGTAATTAGAAAGATTCGCCCGACAGAAAGCTAGATGAGCAGAGATAGAAAAACAGTCCAGCATACACAGACAGGCAAACACATAGGCAAGTATCGACAACCAACCAGAGACCTACAGGGAGGTAGACAGATAGAGATCGAGAGAGTTGGATAGAGACAGATAGAGATTGATAGAGATATGTATTCTAGGAAAAGATAGAGAGGTAAAGTGACAGGAAAATCAAAAGATAGACAGATAGGTACAGATAATTACAGATAGACAAACAGATGGATAGATAGAGAGATAAATGGATGCATAGATAGCTAGCTAGACAGGTAGATGGATAGACAAATAGATAATAGATAGAAAGCATACGGAGAGATTTGGAGAGATGGAGAGTTAAAAAGATAGATAACCACATGGATAGATCGATAGACAGATTCGCAGAAAGTCAAACGGACAACTAGAAAAACAGATTCCAGCCACCTGTTGCAGTGGGAAACTTCAGCCACTGCCGAAGGTGCTGCACCACTCATCTAACCACTAGTGTCCAATCATTAAACTGACTGCCAACCATCCTGCTTACTCATGAAAGAACCATCCTGCATGAACACCACTACTGCTAAATACATCAACATCCAACAGGACCCATGCCGCCCCGGCACGGCGCGAAGCAGGGGAAAGCGTACAGATTCTTCAGCTGGTTCCTCCTCCGAGTCTGAAGCCCCGGTCTCCTGAGACGAGAGGGGCCCCCACCCGGTCAGGTGGGTATGTGCCAAAATCGGGCAACCTGTAACCCACCTTAAAACCGATCAAGCTACTAGGAAATCAATGCTTTTTTGGGGGACCACTGTTTTGGCATATACCCACGTTAGAATAATGATCAAGCTAGTAGTGATTAATAGTGACTAGCCATGTGTCATTAATGTTTTTTTTGGTGAACCATAGGGAAATGATGGTGATTTATCCTGCATCAATAAAAACTTTGGCATAGTAACATGGTCAAATGGTTTCTCATAATGATGATGAACTACACTTTGAAACGGTCAAATCTGGTCAACAATCACATAGTCATACAAAACAGGTAGTAATGTTCAAAAAATCATGGACCAGTACTTATGTCATGCTGAGTTGGATCATACTAGTAAACCACCCTACTATGTGGGATAAATCAACAGCTACTTGAGGTAAACTGGGGGTGGTGCATAAATCTGGATCTACCATTAGTGCTGACCAGGAATAGTTCAACACTGTAGGCTACAGCGGCGAATGATGACAGGCTGATCATGAACTGGCGGCCAAACAACTTGATAGATCTGACCGGATTTGGATGGATTTGGCTCACCAGAGTCCTTGATGTTTCTCGTTTTCCGATCCGTATTGTAAGGCCTCTCCAAGAACTTAGATGGATTTAAGGTAGTTTCTATGTCAACCAAGGGGGACCTGCCCCAACAGCACATGAAGAACCCCTTGTTTTGTGATCTCAGCCCCCGCTGAGATCTCCACTTCCGCAACCCATCACCACATGGGTGTTTCTCAAGCCATAGGGCTACCCCCAAGTCATCCTATATTATATCAACCATTTATAGCAATAAACCAGCCATTTTTAGGGTCCCCATGGGTCCCCTATGGCTTGAGAAACCACAACACATATCACCACCATCAGCGTCCACAACTGGCTGTGAAGGCGCTGCCAAGGTTCCACAGTGGCCTCCAAGGGCTCGATCTCCGACAGAGGCGCGATTTTGTTCACGCTTTTGATGGTGGCCTACGGCGCAAGGTATGACTTATTGACGGTTAATATGATGGTTGATGGGACTTAATGATGGTTCATACCTGGGTCTTCCAATGTCTGTTTTTTTTTTGTTGTTTTCGAAAAAAACGTTTTTTTGGTGTAATGTATGTTTTTTTTGGCTGCGAGCGTTTTTTGTTTTTTGTTGTTTTTTTTGTTTTTCTGTTGTTTTTGATGTTTCTTGTGTTCCTTAGCTTTTTGTTTGGCTCTATCGTCTCACATTGTCTCACCATCTCTCACCAATAGAACAGCTATCACAACTTCACAACACTGAAGGCTCTTGACAACACAAAGCCCATAATCATACTTAGCAGCCATCCTGCTAACACATGCTAGCACAATGAAAGCCCACTGTAAGAGACGTTGGAGAACCAATTCATCAGCAACATTCGGTCCATTCGCCACCTGTGCCATGTGGCCCCCTGGCCGTTGCGTCAAGAAGTGCGCCACTTTTCTTTCCCCCCCATGGTCGATCGTATCGCCCGCCAACAGCTGCCACAGGGAACAGCATTCACAGCCTCGGCAGGTACTGGCTGAGAATGGGAAAGAAACGGATGATGAAGGACTGGCATGGTTCTCTGGGATTGGGGAGCTGCTTTCTACTTCTTTGGACCCCTGGCAACTCCTCCATAACAAGTGGAAAGCGGATGTATTCATTATGATACAGGGCTTATTATTATCCTCCAGCATCTAATCAAGTGGCAACATAGTTGTCAAACACGATTCAACCATTTCTTTTTTCAGGTTGTCAGCCACCAGTGCTCAAGTTCTGTTGTCAGCATGGGTCCCCTAGCCAGTGCTTGGGAATCGGATGGGCTGCTTCGCAACAGGGCTAGGACCAATGATGTGGTAACAGTGTGGCCCAACCCAAAAACAGTTGGCGTTGCAAGCATGGCAGCGTGTGCTATGAACGCCCCACTTCTTAAACTCACTGCGCAGTGGTGGGTGGATCTATGTGATGGGCCGTCTTCGATACCGATCGACATGCTACGTGAAGAGGTGTGACATTAAGAAAACACACAATATTAAACAATTATTCTAGCTATTGGTTCCTGATTGGTTCCCTCCCTTGTCTCCATTGCTTTGCATTTTTTCTTTCATCCTGTCAGCCCCATCCAGGTGGAATCTTTCAGACAACTCCTTGTCTTGGAGGCCGACCAAGCAAAGGTCAATCTCGATGGATGGGGTGTGAAGCGTCTCTTCTCCCACGCCCTGCGCCGTTGGCTGACAGGAGGTGGATACCCAAGAGCTACTCATTTGCATTTTAAGAACTTTCTTTTTGAACAGATCCCATCAATGTCTGTTTAGATGCCTGTACATCTTGCGCTCCAGTGTTTAACTCTCGCTTGTGATTTGTTATATTTGTTATGTGTATGTTTCCATTGCCCTCTGGCACATTCACATTCCCTGTCCATCTGGAGTGCGGTATGGATACTTCTAGCATAAATCCATTTTCCCCATAATCCACTTGTCATTTATCATCGAACAGTTGTAAGGCTCCAGATCTTCAAGAACTTTGGGATATCTTCAATGACGCTTGGGGTGGTGCAACCGAAGAATCTTCTGCCAATGCCCTGGCTACACTCAATGCCGATGCTCCACTAGCACTTGAAGATGGCCAAGCGGATGATGATTACATGCAGCCTGATTCTGATGTTGAAGTGGATGTGGGGGATGAGTCTGAGAATGCCCCTCCCAGTTCTGTGCCAGAGGGTGGGTTTGATGAGGCTGGAGATGATGAGGATCAAGCTTCCATCGCAACGACTCAACCTGAACAAACTCCAGAAGAAGACAACGACAACCCTGCAGGCTTGGGTAAAGCTACCGAAATCTTTTCCAGCCCTGAGGACACTCACAATGGCTGGATCATCCCGAAGAGAAGCAAAGCAGGGATTGTCCCAGATGAAAGCCAGCGGGAAGAGTTGCCATCACCATCCCCTCCTGCAGCTCCTCACCTCGAGGCTTCTGGCGCTTCATCTTCAATGGGGCCACCACCTCCGGTTCCATGGAGCAAGTCCCAGCGCCGGCAAGAGCTAATGGACAAGCTTGCTGAAGTCAGGTGGGGGTTGCTCAATTTGGTTATTGAAGGATGCATGTTTGGATTGAAAACAAATTGTTGTTCTTTACAAAACCTTGGAAACTTTCAGGAGACAGCTGGAGGCCAACCAAGCGGCTCGACTCTCCCGAGCGAAAAGTTCAGCATCCTTGTGCAGCTTGACTTCTGTTTAGTACAAATCACCCATCAAATTATCATGTGTTTATTGAAACCAGCCTTTACTAAACCAGGACTCTCCTCCCAAGCTTCATTCACTCCAAGCCCCAATGGTGATTTTGAAAATGTTGTTGATCAAACCTGCTGCATATTTTTTGCAAGGTACGGAAATCACCGGGCCATGCACCGATGAAATGCAGACTCTGCCCTATCCGCCTGTCGATACTTTGGGGTTTACCGACTTTGAAGCGATCACCATTGGAGATGACTCTCAGTGGCAGTCGCACCCGGAGGCTGAGAAGAGTGAGGATCCACCACCCATGCAAAATCAGGACTGGGATTCAAACAACAAAGAACAGTTCACAATGCGGTGTTCAAACCTAGGGTCTTGAACTTGAGGGTTAGAACCTGGGAAAGGAGCCATCGGATACGCCGTTGTCTGAGCCAGCTCACCCAACCAGCTTGCCGGTGAGCCCGCCTGCATCTGCAGCTGACACTCCTGCAGCACCGTGCAAAGATGGTTCCCCACCAGCATTGGATGTGGACTTGGACCACGACGAGGCAAACTAATGCCAGTTGAAAACCATAAACCAACCTTTGTTGAATATTTTGTTGATTACTTGCCCACTAATAAAGTCAGCGTGCCCTCCTCAAAAACCCCAAAATGTCATAACACAAGTGATTGTCATTTGACCTGTTCAGGCTCCGCTTGTGACTCGCCGGGAGCAGCTTGGTGAGGATGGTGCTAAAGGCAATGGTAATGCTGATGATGATGATGCTGGCGATGAACAAGGCCACGAAGCAACTGGGGGTGGACGTGGTCGTGGTCGGGGGCGCGGCAGGGGCCGTGGCGCCAAGCCAAAGGATAGTGAGGAGAAGACTAGCTGCAAACAGAAACAAGATGATCCAGCCTCAGTTTCAGAGCCAGCTGCAAAGCGCAGTCGCCGCAGCAAGCCCGAGACAAAGGCTGACTCCACGGCTGACTCCAAGGCAGACTCCAAGGCTGACTCCAAGGCTGACTCCAAGGCTGACTCCAAG
>VSDK01004616.1:1193-30320 GCA_009767595.1 Symbiodinium kawagutii | reverse complement strand
GCTCCAAGCCACTGCTGAGACTGTGCCTGAGAAGGAGGGTGAGGCGACTGCAGCTTCATCCAAAGCCAAAGCAAAGAAGGACAAGGGAAGAGCCGAACGCCCAAAAGCCGCAAAGAAGAGGAGGAAGCCATCACCAAGGAAGAAGCCGAGAAGAGAGGAAGAGGAATCGCCAGCAAGACCAAGGAGCAGCGGAAGACATCGGGAGGTGGAAGAGAGCCCTCCTTCAGCAGAGGAAGAAGAGATCGAAGAAGAGAGAAGTAGGAGCGAGGAGCGAGAGGAACGTCGACCTCTTGAGCCAGTGAGGAGAAGGAATCCTGAGGAAGAGAGAAGGTACATAGAGGAGTTTCGGGCGGCAAATCCCCCGTTAGCGGCTAGAGGATCAGTTGGACGACACTTCCGAGGAGGAGATCGACCCAACGAACCGGACGGACCCCCACCACGGAGGGCGGAGGATTCCCCTCTGATCCGACCGGCAGATCGTCACCACGGCGACAAAAGCAGAACACCGAGGGCAAGGACGTCTTGGGACAGACCCCGGAACAAGGGCAAGAAACACAAGGAGCGAGGCAGAGAGTGGCGTAAGAAGTTCTGGCAAGATCAGAGATGGCGCCCAAAGCAAGAGCGAAAATGATGGCCAGGCCGGCTGGGCGGGGCGGAGGACTGCCCAAAGCCAAGGCCAAAGCCAAGGCAAAGGCTTCAGCCATGAAGAGAGGGAGACTGAGGCCTGGGAAAGGATACGGGGGAGGAGGAGCACCCCCTGGAAAAGTTCCTGCGAGGAGGAAACCACGAGGCGTAGCAGAGAAGTGGGATCGAGGAGAAACCATACCAGCAGGGCATCTAGAGATCTCAGCTGTGGAACCGGGAGAGAGGCTCCTGTTTGGGAAGGCCCTGTACTACGGGGAGACCATCAAGCTAGCCGGAGAGCTGGTGAGCTTCGAGGTGCTGGGGCGCGAGGTGATAGCTCATTTGGTCATGGTGGGCACTACGTCAGACAACCTGCTGATTTGGGCCACCGAGATCAAGAGACCCAGGCTGAGGGTCATCATGTGCGCCCCGGATTGCGAGCACATCGAGACTGCAGACGACTTAGTGCATGGGCTGGAAGTGAGGAAGATGAAGGCAGGGCGAGAGGAGGACGGCTGGGCAACGAACGTGGAGACTATGCCAGCCCCCGCAGACGAGTTGCCAGCCCTGCGACGCCGAGAAGAACAGCTAGGAGCAGGAGGAGGCGATCCAGCACCAAGTCGAGAGGTGGCCCCCCAAAAAGAGGATTCAAAGAAGGACAAGAAGAAGGATTCAAAGAAAGACGAGAAAGAGAAGGACGCCAAGAAGAAAAAGAAGAAGAAGCGGAGCAGTTCAGACGGCGAAGGAGAGCAGAAGAGGCTTTTGGATGGGAGTCGTTGCAAGGCAGCGGCCAAGAAGGAAACCAACCTGTTGTTCAAGGGAACAGGATTGGACAGCAGCGAGAAGGTGCGTCGAAAGATCAATCGCAAAGCAAGGCGATTCATGCGAAAGCGTCAGAAAAGCTCCTCGAGCTCCGGGGAAAGTTCATCGAGCAGCGATGGAGAAGAGGAGCTACCGGAGGAGAATGCGGTCTTCCAGCAGTCTTCGAAGATCAGGATGGTCCACGAGCAGTTCCCAGGGACCCTAGCGGCCCAAACTCTGGCTGCAATGAGGCAACACCTCATCACGGAGATTGGTGGCGAAGAGAGGACAGGAAGTTGGAAGGGCATATGCATGGCGTATTTCCGCCAGACCCTCTTTCGAAAGACCGGGGGGCCCCAGCAGCGGGAAATGCTTACGATAGCAACCGCTGTCGAAGCGCTGCTGGGGGGGAAGCCAGTGGTATGTGCCGAAATCCTTCTACAACGTCTAAAATCATGCGAAAGTACGATGGGCGGTGCCCACTGGGCAGTGGCCCAACGTCAAGAGGTGCTACCACCAGAAGGTGGCACCGCAACTTCGTTACCAGAGTTGACAACTGCTCAGAAAGAAGTGTACCAGGAGAACAAAGTGAGATGGAGCGCAGGAAATGCAGAAGGAAGACCGAAAGGAAACAAAGGAGCTACGTCATCACAGGGCGATTCACAAAAGGGATGGCAGCGAGACAGGAAAGGCAAAGACAAAGGCAAGGGCGATGGCGCAAAGAAGAAGGAAGAGACCCCTCGATCGTGAAGAGCGGGGGAGAGGAGACGGGGACAGAGATCCCTGAAAGAGGTGAGCAGAAGAATGGAGAGCCGTTTGAAGAGGATGTGAACTATCAGGGAAGGATGGTAGTGGCTTCCCGTCACTGTGAAGCACTGGGCTCTTCAGGCACCAAGGACATCTTCCACGAGGTGCCACCTTTGCATGTTGGGGCCGCGAAGATCGGCAACCAGAATTCCTTCGAGGCCTCCCTTTGGCACGGAAAAGTGCCCCTGGAGGACCCAAAGACTGTGGCCCTCGATACGATGGCCGACATCTCAGCAGGAGGTGGGAAAAAAGGTCGCGTGTTGAGCTCTCTAGGCGGCATGACTCTGGGTGAGTGTGGTCCCATGTTGTTGCAACATGTCCTAGAGGTGATCCCGCTCTGCAGCCAGTCCACGGGCAAGGTACACAAGAAGAGTCTTTTTCCCTTGCCTACCTCTAGTGATATAGTCTGCGACCATGTTGGACCCCTCAACGTCTTGGAGCTTAACTGGATGAAAGCTTTATGTGTTGCTCTAAACTCCTTTTGGGGTGGAGACATTTTCAATGAGAAGTCAGCAAATGAAGTGCAAGCCAAATGTTTGAAGCAGCTGAGTGACGAAGTGAGACGTTTTTGCAGCATCACATGTGTCATCGAAGATTTAAACTGGAGTGATTTTTTCAGAACAAGGAGCATTGATTATAAAGGAGAGGAGGTACATGTAGCACGGTGGTTCTCCTGGGATAACATCTCACCCTCACTTCCCCCTGAGATCGGGAGAGTGCCACTTGAACATGTATGCACCCTGGGGGCCCAACACTATGTGACCCACTTTGATCAGTACTTGAAGCCTCGAAGCGAGTGGGGACCCTTGAAGAAGCCGAGGGTGATGGTGGAAGATCAGCACTGGGCCCAGGTCTGTACCGGACTCCTGCAATCGGGAGTGTGCACCCTCATCGAAGAGCGTGAGGTGTTTGATCCTGGTAGCGGTCCTTTGTTGAATGGCATGTTTGCCGTCCCCAAAGGGGAAACCACAGGTGATAACATTGAAATTTATCGCTTGATCATGAACCTGGTGCCCCTCAACCAGCTTTGCCAACCTTTGACTGGAGACGTTGAAACCCTTCCATCGTGGGGAGGCATGTCATCGTTCTTCTTACAACCCAGCCAAAACCTGCTTGTAAGCTCGGAGGATGTGAAGTGCTTTTTCTACACTTTGGCTGTGCCATCGTGCTGGGTGAAATACTTAGCTTTCAACAAGCTCATCCCCAACGAGTGTTTACCAATGCACCTGAAAGGGCAGCGGGTGTATTTGGCATCCCGAGTGCTCCCTATGGGATTTCTCAACAGTGTCAGTCTTGCGCAAAATGTGCACAGAACAATTACCCTTGGTGACGCAGCGGGAGGTAACGCTCCTGAGCGGGAGATCCGTAAGGATCGTCCCTTCACCACTGGTGATGTGAGTTGGCGCATATATCTGGACAACTACGACCTGTTAGAGAAGGTCAAAGCTACGGAGATGTGTTCGATGGAGGGAAGCTGTGCTCCGGGGATTTTATCCCTAAGACAACAATACGAAGTGTGGGGACTGCCACGCAACGAAAAGAAAGCAGTAGCTCGGTCCACACAATGTGAGATGCAAGGTGCCTCCATTGATGGCGTTCGTGGCCTGGCCTATCCCAGGGAATCAAAACTGTGTAAGTACTTTGCGTTGGGTTTTGCCTTAGCAATGGACAACTATGGCAGCCAACGACAATGGCAAGTGGTCTGCGGGGGTCTGGTCTACTTCAGCATGTTTCGGCGTCCAATGTTGGGAAGCTTGAACCGTGTGTGGTCTCACATTGAAAGTTACAACCATGTGCAGGATCAAAGGCTAGCTACCCCTGAGGAGTGCCGCTTGGAGGTACTACGTTTTCTAGCTTGCCTCCCTCTGGCACGTTTGGATTTCCGCCTGGACATGCATGAAGAAGTCACTTGCAGTGACGCTTCCACCCTGGGAGGTGGATTGTGTGTAAGCCGAGGCCTGAGCGGTTATGGGGAGCATGTCAGTCGCGGAGCCCTTCGGGGAGACCGTGTGGAATCGCAAACTGGGATGCAAATCCTCAGTATCGGGCTCTTTGACGGGGTTGCCGCCTTGCGCGTCGCCCTGGATTTGGTGGAGTGCTCAGTGCTTGGGCACATCTCAGTTGAGCCCAACTCGGCGGCACACCGTGTCGTCGAGCACCATTTTCCCGGAACTTTGTTCTACAACAAAGTGGAGGAGATCACGGAGGAGACGATACTCGAATGGCGAAGCAAGTACTCGCAGTGTTCACTGGTCATACTCGGGGCAGGGCCGCCCTGTCAGGGGGTCAGTGGACTTAACGCGGACCGAAAGGGCGCTTTGTTGGACAAGCGGTCTTCACTGTTTGAACACGTTCCTCGAGTCCGAGATCTTCTCAAACAACACTTTTGTTGGTGCCCAGTCTACTCGTTGATGGAGTCGGTGGCCTCTATGGACAAAGCTGATCGAACCACTATGTCAAGCAGTTACGGTGGCGATCCAGTCAAGTGTGACTCTGGGACGTTAACGTGGTGCCATCGACCACGACTCTACTGGTTGGATTGGGAACTCACAGAGGGTGAAGGTGTCACTCTCCTTGACCAGGGGCCTGACCATCCTCGTGAGTTGTTGCTGCGCGGGGAACAATCCCTGAATGACAACCTGCAGCCAGGATGGGATAAAGTTAGAAAGGACAAGTCCTTTCCAACGTTCACCACTTCGCGACCACAGCAGAAGCCAGGCCGCAAGCCTGCTGGCATTGCGCAGTGTTCGGACTCTGACCTGCATCGGTGGCATGAAGACATGCATCGGTTTCCTCCTTACCAATACCGGGAGGAGAATTGTTTGGTGAACAAGAAGCAGCAGCTCAGAATACCGGACATCGCCGAACGGGAGCTCTTCATGGGGTTCCCTTTGCACTACACCAGGCCTTGTGCAGCAAAGGCAGAACGCAAGAGTACTGCCTACCTCGACACCCGGCTTACCCTCATCGGCAACAGCTGGAGTGTGGTTGTCGTCGCATGGCTACTTGGGCAACTTTTGGGCCGATTGGGGTTCATTCGCACTCCTACTCCACAGGATATCCTTGACCAAGCAAAGGCTGGTGGCTCTACCACCGTTCAAGGACGCCTCCTCAGGCTTCCTTTGCGAAAACCGCCGGCCACTGCGGAGGTTGGACAGTACCATCTTGCCTTCAAGTTGGGAAATCTGATCTCTATGAAAGGGGAAGATCTGATGATCACTTCAGGGCAATCGCAACAGGTGCGTTTCCACCGACTGCGAGCCAGTGTTCCCTCGCAACTTTGGCGTTGGTCCATCGTCAGCGGGTGGAAATGGACCCTAGGTAAAGAACACATAAACTCTTTAGAGTTACGTGCCATCCTGACCAGCTTGCGCTGGCGGGTTGAGCATAAGCTGCACCTGTCCACTCGTATGCTTCACTTAACAGATAGCCTCGTTTGCCTGCATTGCCTCAGCAGGGGACGCAGCAGTTCCAAAGTTTTGCGTCGTACAATGTCCCGCGTCAATGCTATGATCCTGGCCTCAAACATCCAACCCCTTTGGGGATACGTTCACACAGACCAAAATCCTGCTGACAAGCCGTCCAGGTGGGGTCAGCGGGTGAGGTCTAAGTTCCGCAATGGGAAGTAAACGTATCTTGGAAGCACAGAGGCCTGAGGATCGTATAGCACAACGGCGCAAGTTGGGGACATTAAGGGAACTCACAGTACAGCCTGCCACCCGCAAGCGCTACAATGCAGCCACTGATGCCTTCTTGAAGTTTTTAAGGTCGGAAGGACAGACTCTCCCCAGCAAGGTCGTTGACATGGACCCGCTTGTGTGTGACTACCTAGAACACCTTTGGGCTACGGGTATGGGCCGTGCTCAGGCGTGTGACACCCTTGCAGGCCTTCAGGACATGCAGCCGAACTTGCGTTCGCACATGCCGGGAGCGTGGCGACTCCTGAAAGCATGGCACGTCAACGAAGTGCCTAATAGGGCACCGCCTTTGCCTGAGCATCTGCTGCAGGCCATGGTTGGGTGGTCGTTCTTCAAAGAACACTACAGCTTTGGGGTTTCTCTCTTGTTGGGATACTACACCATGCTACGAACTGGGGAAGTACTTGGACTTCACGCTGGGCATCTTATGTGTGCACGGCATGAGCGTCAGGTTCTCATTTCATTGGGAATGACAAAAGGTGGTAAAAGGCAAGGAGCGGCAGAGAGTGTGATTCTCGGCCACGAACCAGCCGTCCGTGTTGTCAAGCACTGGAAATCCTTGGCTTCGGGGGGCACCCCTGTCACTCCAACACCCTATGTGTGGCGTAAACTTTTTAATGAGGCTTTGGCATCCCTGAACCTGTCCGAATATGGGTTCAGACCCTATTCATTGAGACGCGGGGGTGCAACTTTTTGGTTTGGTAAGCACCATTCCTTAGACAAAATCCTCCTGCAAGGGAGGTGGCACACTCAACGTAGTGCCCGAATTTATTTAAACGAAGGGCTATCAATGCTTGCACAAATGACTTTTCCCAAAAGCGACCGAAGTATCAAATCCTACCTGCACATTTTTTCTCAAGTTTCTACTCAACCCAGCTTCAAAACACTCGAGCCTCCGAAAAAATTCGGAAGGAAAGGGGAAGTTGGAAGAAAGGCCAAGAAGGCCAACAAAAAAGCCAAGAAGGCTAACAAAAGCATGAAAAAGCGTGCGAAAACGCTTAAGCCGAAGGGGGTATTTTAACTTGCTGCTCAGTCGTTCCTACACTTAAGGACCTAGGAGGTTTGGCTCGGTAACCTTAGTGAGGAAGGAGGCCCTCTCTCTTCTGTCCTGGGTTTGGCCGGCCAGTTGAGAAGGGTTTTCCCTGAGACGGGATCTGAACAGCAAGTCTATTTTTTCTCGAATTCCGAACGTTCTCATTTTCCAATTTTGACAAATCATGCTGCAGAGCGGACAAAAGGAAAGATGTTGACTCTTTGACTACCCGGCCCCGGGAATTAAGAGGAAACATCTGTGTTTGTCCCGTAGTGTTTTGGTTTAAGCACCCCCCCTCGGCCACCCATTTTTTCTCTTGCTTAAACCCCCACACTCCGGAAGAAAGGCCAAGAAGGCCAACAAAAAAGCCAAGAAGGCTAACAAAAGCATGAAAAAGCGTGCGAAAACGCTTAAGCCGAAGGGGGTATTTTAACTTGCTGCTCAGTCGTTCCTACACTTAAGGACCTAGGAGGTTTGGCTCGGTAACCTTAGTGAGGAAGGAGGCCCTCTCTCTTCTGTCCTGGGTTTGGCCGGCCAGTTGAGAAGGGTTTTCCCTGAGACGGGATCTGAACAGCAAGTCTATTTTTTCTCGAATTCCGAACGTTCTCATTTTCCAATTTTGACAAATCATGCTGCAGAGCGGACAAAAGGAAAGATGTTGACTCTTTATAAATTGCGCATCAATTACCAATGGCCTGAGAACCCCTCAAATATGGACCATGTTTTTGAAACCAAATTTAGCAATGATGTCTTGAAAATACCATGTGCATGTCCTAGAAACTAAGTTCAACATACAACATATGATGTCTCAAAAACTGGTTGAATATTTAGATGTAATGATGATATGATATGATATAAGCATGTTTTTTGTTAGCCATGAACTATTAAATGTTAATTGCCATTGCCATCAAAAAACGATGCCTTTGAACCATAATATTAAACATCATGATTATCGTTAAACTTCAGGGAAAAACATGCGAATCAGATGGGCTAGGGGTCACTTCACCCACTGGCTTAAAAACTAGTTAACCATCATTGTTGGCTATTCTCCCCTTGTAAACCCATGGTTCAAACCCAGATGAACGACATTGACCGAAACCAACGGAATTTAGCTTCAACCATCAAATCATCATAAATTGAAGTTAGTCATGTAGTATTAGACATCAACAGCCATCATCAAAACTGCTTGAAAGAAGATCACCAGCTGCATCAACTTCCCATCATTCTCCACCACCCTCGCGCTGCCAGCGCTGGCCGTTGAGCTCCAAGGTGATCCCAGCGAGCTTCCAACCGTAGGATGTGCGACTTGGACCGGGCCCCTGGGGTTCGTTCACCGGCAACGAGCCATGGTGAACCAACCCCAAGTGCACATCCAAGTAGTGATCATAGTGGCGAATAGCCTTTTCCTAGTATTATTGTTTATGTCTAGTGCATGGATGTGGTTTCACAACTATGTTTTGGCTAATAGTCATTGATTAACTAGTTGGCTGAGATGTAGTGGCTGATTATATTGGTTAACAAGGGGTTAAGCTTCAGGTTCTCCTGATGAACCAGTTGGTTGGTGCTGGTATATGGTGGTTTCTCAAGCCATCGGGAACCCCAAAGGTGGATGGTTTATTACTAAAAAGGATTGATATTGGATGATTTCGGGGTACCCGCATTTTAAGACACCACCCTATAGTAGCTGATCAGTATATAGTTGGTATATGCTGGTTAATCATTGGCTGCCTGGCTCATACCAATAAGTTGAATGACTAGGTGGTTTCTCAAATTTGGGAACTTCAAAAATAGATGGTTTACTGATAATGATTGACAACTTGACTGATTTGGGGATTAATTGTATTTTTTGAACCACCGTTAACTAGTTGGTTCTGTTTCGTAATTTCAATCATTTTGGTCACTTGTATTTGAAAGTGGAGTGGTTGAGTGATATTTTTGAGGAGGTTCAAAAAACCAACGAGCGGTTGTTTCATGTAATCATTTCTTGGAAACATTTCAATATTTATCCAGAGTATCAAAACGGTTGGTTGATTGACTATTTTTCAGAGGGTTGTAGCCACCAAGCAGAACAAACGTCATACCGTTAGATCCTCAGCACGGCTGGGGCGGAGCGAATCCGATGGAGATGGAGAGAGAGAGAGAGATCATAGGCACAAATCGTGATCAATGCAATACCAATGAGAATCACAAACATTCTGATACGAGGAAGCCTATCCCTTCGGTGTGATGGCTCGTGATTCATGACCCTCAGCTGGTTTTGGTCAATGTTCCCTGGTGAGTCAAACAAACACATGCGGGGTAGTGAATATAAATCACTGTTGATGATAATGAATGCTTCATCGATGATTGATGACAGCTACATGGTGGATTGGAACAGCTTGTTTCACCATTGGTTATGATTGATACTGGCTTATGATGCTCAATGGTGGCTAGAAGCTAGAGAGCCATCAACAAGAGTCTGGTTGTCGTATGGCCATGATGCTGAAATCATCTGAAATCTGTTTTACGAGGTGGCTGTTGGTTGGGAGCGAGGCCAGGAGCTAGGGGTATCCCTATGGCACTTGAATGGGGGAGCGAGGCCAGGAGCTACCAGGAGTGCTTTAACCAAATGGTATTTGATGCCACGGGTTGGTTTCGGCCACTCGCGATTTTCCTGGCTCCAACACGTTCCACGTTCTGTTGCACCGAGGAAAATACCGTTTGGCAACGCTTTCTGGGGCTGATTTGCAACCACTGCTCTGACCACAAGTGCGTGAGCAACAATGAGCTGGCAGACGCCACCTGGCTCAGATGACGCCCCTGTTGAAGGTCATGATTTTGCGCTGGGGATCATGGCCGCCAAATCCTACAACACTTATCAACAGCCCCCAGGACAGGTCGCTGGATCATTCTGGATCCCATTTTGCTGACATTGCGCCACGAACACAATCAAAGAAACTTGGGATGTTCATCGCCACATCCCGGGTTTTCGAAAGTTGTCAGTCCATGGTGGTTGTCACGAGTTGTCACGCACCTTTCGAAGCTCGGAATTCGTGGCCGTTTTCCCAACCGTTCATGCAACCATGAAATGGTTGCAAAGCCGGATGCAGGCTGATCGCACTCAGGTGGCACATTGGGTGCTCCAGATCTACACGTCCATGCTCGATAACGACCGGGGGGCTGACGTGGAACACCCTGGAAGGGCGTTGGGCAATCCCTACTGAAAGTAATGGTTCATGCTTAGACCGCCAACATCCGCCAACTATAGTGCTGACGCGGATAGCAACTATACTATACTTAACAATCGACTAATGCCAACTGACGCTTGAACCATGCAGGATGACCATGCAACTTAACAATGGCTGGAATACAAGGCAGTCGAACCTCAGGTGACCCCAGGTCAGATCTACGATGGCTCCACTCTGCATGACCTGATGTGCAAAAAAAGGTCGTGCAAGGCAGGTTTGTCCTTTTGTAGCAGTTGGTTGACCGCGCTTAGCAAATCGAGAGGGAACGATATGGGATACCAGTAACAAACCAGCCATGACCTTGGGTTTCCCAAACAGGCTTGAGAAACCACGAGAAACCACCAGCCATTCACGGCACAAATATGAGAAACATTTTCACCACCAAATTCCATTCGCCACCCGCGCAGGATGAAAATGTGGAGCGATTTGGCTGCAAACATGGGCTGATCGCTGCGCTCCTTTTCCACTCGGAGCACGTGGCCTTGGAGTACCGCAGGCCCAGCACAGAAGTGGAGGCCAGGGCGTTGCCAGCCTTGACTGCGCCCAGGGTTTCCGGGGAACCATGGTGATTTGCACCCTGCAACCCCTATAGTCATGGTTACTCACCAGTTGCTAGCCGTGGGATTAGCATCCAAGAAGGGAAATTTTATCCTGATGATGTCTGTCCTGACAAAGTCGAACCACAATGGAGCTAGTGTTTTGTAGCCTCTAGCACTCTGGCTGTTGGTCGCTCGTTGCTGGTTACGAACCGCTCCGCCAACAAATAAAACACATGTTGCAGGATTATTGTTGGATATTGTTGGTCATCAGTAAGAACACAGGAGCAGTCAAGATGGCCATATCTCGTCCTTGACTCATTGACATTGCAGCGACATCTCCCTGTCAATGATCCTACTACTATGTGTATATGAATGCATGCCAGCATACGCGCTTTTGTGTCTTTTTGTTGCATTCGTGCATGCACAGATTTTCCCACAGACACACACACACAGGCTTTATACAGTGATGTACTGTGTGGTTATAAATCTGTTCATGCATGATTATCATTATTCTTGTTTGTGTGTGCCTGCTCATTTCATTAATGGTACAAGGTGGGCCCCTTAGTGAGCTAATTTGGCTTATAACTAGGGTAACTACCAGTTATGGCAGATATCACTATAGTTAAATGGCTTATGAATCAACTTATCACCAGGGGGCTCACCTTGTACCCATTAATCCCTTGGTTCTTCTCCCCAAGTTTTTGCATCCGCTCAACCTAGAGGCCCTGGTGATGCCCTCGGAAGTGAACTTCGAGATTTTTGTGGCAGACATTCATAAGGCGCCCACGGGCTGGCTGGTGCTGGTGGACGTTGTAGTGCTGCTGTTATGACTAGTAAGTGATCGTTGAACATGGTCGGTGGTAGGTGATCATAACATATCATAACCAACATCAACCAACAACAATGGGGAATACCAATTAGTTAACAATGAATGCGAGAGCCATTCACTGATTCACAATTGAGGGTGGTTCACCAGCTCCGGAGTTGGTAAAATATGGTAAGGTGCAAGGTGCAGCTTCCGTCGTTGCCGTAGATGGTCACAAGTTTGTCTATCCACAGATTTGGTACCAGCCCTGGTGAAGCTGCATGCCAGTGAGGTTCGTTGCTTCAGATTCACCAATGCATCGCTAGCTCATACTGGTTGAGGTTCGTTGGTGAAGATTCACCTGTGAGGTTCGTTGGTTAAGGTTTAAGATTCACCAATTGCTTGTTGGCTAGCTTGCGACTTGGAAGTTTGGACTAAGCGAACGTGCGAGGTGAATCTTGTTAGGATATATATGATATATCGAGCAACAATTTGTTGGTGATCTAGTCCATGTAGTTAGGTGTGTTGGTTAAATCTGCCAACAAAAATGCTGCCCGAGCGAACTGTCCGAGGTAACTGGAGAGCAGCACTGTGTATCAATGCGCCCATTGCTTTTCCATTAATGCTGGTTATTGAACATTGCTACGCTTGGTTGCTACAGTTCCAGCAAAGGTAGTTCTCGGAAATCCTGTTCATCATGTTTAGCAGGAATATCATCACCCCGGCTAAATATCTTTGTCAGATTTTAGGTTACCTGTCAACCGTTTTTCCAAAACGATGTCAAACTATTTTTCTGTCAATTTATTCCCCACCTGTCAGGTGAGGGTTGTTAGATTTTATCAGAGTTGACTGCTCCTCCTCCTCCTCCTCCTCCTCCTCCTCCTTGTCCTCCTCCTTGTCCTCCTCCTCCTCCTCCACGACCAAGCGCCCATAGTGGTTGCTTCCGGACCTCAACCACGATCATGTATGCCTGCTGGTGGCTGCCGGACGTGAACCACGACCATGCGCGGCCAGTGGTGGCTGCCGGACCTCAACCGCGACCAAGCGCGACCAGTGGTGGCTGCCGGACCTCAACCGCGACCAAGCGCGACTAGTGGTGGCTGGAAAGGGAAACGTGGCAGGATTTGTCCTGTTGTGGTGTGTCCTTTTGAAACTTTGACAAACTATGTGGCAGCTGTGAGTTTGCGTTGTAATTTTGATAATCAATCACTGGTGTATTTGCCGCCTGCCAGCACTCTGCCTTTGGAGTGGCTACCCAACATTGGAGCGAAACCTGAACTGGCTTGGATGGCTCGAAAGACAGGTGACTTGCAGCCCAAATGGCTTGTGGAATTACAGAAGCCAGATCCAAAGGAAGGTAGTGCAGATCCGACTTGGTTGGAGACGTTGTTGCAAGAGTTGGAACAAGAAACCCAAGGTGCTTTTCAAGATGCGCACAACCAAGGTTTTTACATTAATGAATATACAACAAAAGTACACGCCCTGGGTGACAAACTGATGCAAGGCCTACAACGCATAGTGCAGAAAATACATGCATCCGAAGCTGAAGGAAATGTAGAGAAACTCACGACGCGCCAACGCAACAAGGAGAGAGTCAAGATGGTGTTGAAGAAATTGGTGCACTTGATGAACTCGCTGCAGGTCAAAAGTGGCTCGGAGTTGGTGTTTCCCATGCTGTTCGATCATATGTCCTTTGCTACGCATCGTTGCTGGGAGACTAATGTGAAAGTGGCTTATGCCAAAACCCTTTCGGCTTGGCAAGATCATTTCAAAGGGAGTTTGAAAGCTTTGCACGAAAAGGCTTCAGTGTCCCAAACCATTGGCTTTTTATTGCCGTCGCTGCAGAATGGAAGAGAGAAAGAGCTGCCAGTGGGTTGGCTGATACAACCGAGGTCGCAAGGTATGCATGGGACTCAACCGGTGGTGACTGGGGCTGTCCATGTGTCTGCTAATGCTGCTGCGATCATGGAACGAGTACAGCAAGAAACTGGGGAAGACCACAAGTACATCTACATTAGCCCGGGTGGGCAGCGGTTCACATCCTTGCAACAAGCATTGCAATATGCGCAGAATGACAAGCTCAGGAACCGAATGGCTGCGGACCTGAAGGCAGTTCAGATCGACAGTTTTGATCAAAACTCCAACATTCATGTGCAGTTCACATCGAATCATGAAGACTACATGCACCGCGGAGAGCATCCCATCTTGCAGGCAGGGTCTTGAAACTAGTTTGTTAAGAATTGGTTGCAACGAACTACGGGGAAATAAAGTAGTACTGCTTGTTTTTGTGAATGTTTGCGCAGGCACTTCCGGTGTATGTCTACAATATGTGGGTGTATGGTGCGCGGAAACAATCAAGTCGAGATCCTTTGGGAGACTATGTGATTAGCTTCGAGTACGATGCAGATTACAAACCATCTGCGTTAGTGAAGACACAGCGTCTCAGCTTGATTCCGAAGATTCCACAGCTGGAAGGTATGCATATTCCATCGCCAGATGTAGATCCGCATAAGATGAGTTTGATCAAGTTGCTACTCTTCAAGCCTTTGGGTCAAGGCAATGACATGGATGAAAAAGGCAACCTGCAAGACCCATACAAGGCTGTCTTTTTGGATGCGCAGAAAGTAACGAAAAAAATGAAGGGAGGAGAGTATGAAAATCCATATGATGCTTTTCCAAGAGCATGGAAATACTATTGGCAGCACACTGTTTTACCCAAAGCTGCGGACGCTGAAGCAAAAATTCAAGCACGGATGGAAATGCCGACTTTGTGGGAATGCTTGGAGGTATTTCAGTTGCAAAAAGAATTGGCTCAAAGCAAATATTTGATTCCATTGGACGAGGATTGCATGAACAAACTGGGCTGCGATGCGAGTGCCAAGCTGCAGAATCGTTTGACTGTGCAAGAATACGTGTGCTATTTGACAAAAAGACTGGTCAAGAACTTAGATGCTTATGGACGTGCTAAGGCGGCTCCCAAAACCAAGTCGTATGCCTTGGATGCAGATGCAAAAGAAGATCCAGGATTGGTGCGTGAAGCTCCGGCCACTGGAGACGCCAGCGAATGTATTGAACACGCCTTTGAAGATGCTTTGGATCCAGACATCGATGGGGAGGTTAGACTGAAAGCTGGAGATGCGCCTTTAAAAGTACATCATCCACTGACTTCCTCGCAGCGTTTGCAAGCCATGAGCTTTCATCGTCAAAAGCATACCAAATTTGTGCGCGACATGATCTCTGCGGGCCTTTTGCCCCTGTCACATGATGAAGAAGCGTTGCATAAAGCTGCAATGTACAAGCGTGCCAGTGACACTGCAGTGACTACACGAGAAGAACAACAGAGACTGAAAGACAAAGTGCCCATGATCACACAACCGCTACTGGATGCTCCGCGTGCTGCCATGACAAATGATAGCTTCGTGGATCGGGCACCAATGAATGCAGGTCCAGAATGTGTAGCCGAGAGGCCTGCAAACCTTGAGCTTGGAAGCCCAGAAGCAGAATGGCGCACCTTTGACAAGCCATCCGCAGCGATGGCCCGGAAGGTTGCCGAGTTTGAAAAATCTGCTGGTGGTTTCAAACTGGCGCCGGAGCAATTGTCTGCTTGCAGATGGTTTGGTGAAGCAATGGACGTAGCTTTACAGGAAGAAGACAACAAAACGCCTTTGCGAAACCGCACGCAGCACGCATGTCTTTTGATTGGCGCTGGTGGCACAGGCAAGACAACCATCATTTTAGAACTCATGCTGGATGTTTTTTGTCACTTTTTTCCAGCCAGACCCGGAGAGGAAGAGCGATACATGATTGCCACCTTTAGCCATGCTCAATCGGATGCTATTTCCAACGATGCCTATCGCGCCAGGACATGTCATACTGCATGCTCGTATCGTGTAGCCAGTTTGCGCAACAAGCATTTGGCCTTGAAAACAAAAGAGCAAGAGATGAAACAACGCTGGCAGCCTAAAATTCTTGTCATTCAAGATGAAATCAGTTTAGTTCCAGCGGCAGTGGAAAACATGATGCTTTACCGCAGCATGCGGGCACGCCAAGATGAAGGCCTTGACCCAGCTACCTATTTCAACCCAGGGGAGCTCATGGGACACATACCAATTTTGCTAATAGCAGGTGATTTTTTGCAGATAAAGCCCGCCAACGAGATCTCCTTAGCGGACAATCTCGAAGAGCTGATCCGCAAAATGCCGCACCGAGTGCAGACTGAACATCATGCTGCCCAGGCGGCATTGATGAGCATTGACACAGTGATTCACTTAAAGAAGTCGAAAAGGTTTCTGGATGCTCACTTGCCAGAAATCACAGAGGCAATGCGTAGATGCACGCCTGCTGCACCTTTGTCTGAGGATCACTTGGCTCAGCTGCGTGCTCGCAAAATCGAAAATTGCAAGACCGAACTGAGCACGGACTTGTTCAAGCATGGCCATGTCATTGGAATGTACTGGGAGAACATTGCTCGCAGCATGGTGGAAAGGGCCAACCGAGATGCGCAGAACCTCGATGTGCCACTATTTTGTCTGCAAGCTGCTGACCAAAGGCATTCCAGAAAAAATAAAGCCACAGACAAGCAGTTGACGCATCAGTTGCTCACGGTGCCAAATCCGCATCGCACTGGCAAATTGCAAGGCATGCTATTGGTGCACGAGAACATGGTTGTGCGGCTAGCGGATGTCTTGGCTCCACATCTTGGATTGGTTAAGGACAAACTGGCAGTGGTGGTGAAAGTGGATTTGCACCATGAAGATCAGAAGCGCCTTGACCGTCGTGAACCTGGATTCTGTCATTTCGTTCCGGAATACATGGCCAGAGGCATTTGGGTGAAATTACTTAAAGGAAAGAATTCGCCCATGGAAGATGCTCTGTTGCAGATGTGGGAAGAAACGTTTCAGAATCTGGAGGAACACGCGAATGACGCAAAGAGATTGTTCTTTGTCGAGTTGGTGCATGCAGAGTTCAAAATTGATTTGAAGGTAGGCGAGGACACCGAGAAAATTGAAGTGATTCGCTGGCAATTTCCTCTTTTGCATGGCATGCTGCGTACTGCTTACAGCGCGCAGGGTTTGACCTTGGACGGAGGTGTGCTGGTTGATTTGCGGCGTGCTGGTGGGCTAGAGGATGCTGACTGGTGGCTGGCCATCTATGTCATGCTGACACGTGCCCGTAAACTGCAAAACCTCATCTTGTTGGGGTTCACGGAGCAAGTAGAAGATCTTTTACGCAGAGGCCCTCCTGCCTACTTGCGGGAACTGACGGACAAGTTGGAAGCCAAAGCTGCTTCGACGCTTCAGCGGCTGCAGTCGTGGCCTGTCTATGATGCATTGCATACGTCGTGATACAGTGCTCTGCCAGTGGGACCAAATCGGTTTTGACTGAAGAGGTCTGGTGGAGGTATGATGGATTGCAAACATTTTGACACGGTGCTTTGCCACAAGTCTCGTGAAGTAAAACTGGCATGGTTGCGCAAACATGTTTGACAGGCGGTGTCCTGACATGTTTAGGCATGTTTAAGCAAACCTGTTGAGAGTTCAGAGCTTATTTTGCATGGCCCACTGACATGTTTATAACTTGATTGAAAAATGGTCATGCGCAATGAATTGCCAGGCGAAGCCAATGCTTTGGCACAGGTGGTTCATTGCCATGTTTGGGCATGTTTAAGCAAACCTGCTTCTTGGCTCAGGTGGTTCACCGCCATGTTTGGGCATGTTTAAGCAATTTGTTTGAGAGCTCTTGAGTGTATGTCAGATTACCGCCTGACATGTTGATATGCTGTGTGCCAGGTGAAGCCGGTGAGTGGCGCGGCTAATTGCGCAAAAGTCGCGTGACAAAAGCTGCAGACAAAAGTGTTGCAGATCAACAGGTGGATTTGAAATGTCATGGTGGGGATCACTCGAAGTAAAGTAATTTTTTGGGTTGTTGGCTAGGTCGTCAAACATTTTTTGATAATCATGTTCAGCAACCATCACCCACGGCCACTCTCACCTCCACACTGCGTTCCTGGCAGGATGCTGAGGCTATTGACACTTGACTTTTCCAATGTGCCGTTGTGTTGCTGGTTCCAGGTATCCCACCAGGATATCCCACCGTGCGTGGTTGGTGGCAAGCCCAGTGGAAGGTTGCTGCTGAAATTTGGATGTATCCATCTCCTTTGGTTGTTTGTTTTGTCATCGGGCTTGGGACCATTGTGATTCACATGTGGCTCATGATGTTTGTGATTCATGATGGCCGAGCTACCGCGCTGCGAAGGTGTGAAGGCATGGGGGGATCCCTACGGGGTAGCAACGAATCTGCACTGCTGCCGAGGAAAAAACGCTGCGAACAGCTGGGGTGCCGTTGGCGCTGTTGAACTACTCGCATCTGCAGATTTTAAGTTCCGAGGGGAATCCTGCTCCTTGACATGCGAGGTCGCATTCATGGAATGGGTGTGGATCATTGAAATCTACCGCCAAATCGGTCGCTTAGGTTAGTCAGGGGGTAACTATCAGGATGTAAATCCGTATCCTTCCAGACCCCACACCCAGGCTCCCTGCTTACCTACAACAGCTAACTGGTTGCCGGTAGGGGACGATTCACCATCATCGAATCACCAATGAATCAATTCCTGATGTCACAAGCCCCAGGTGACCGTTCGAGTCGATGAGCACAATGCCTTCATCATGGAGTCGGACTGGAAAATCGATCCTCGTTTTCCTTTGGAAGTCAGCACCTCGATTGACAGAGCGACCAGCGCAAGTGGCACCTGGTGAGCTTGATGAGTTTGTATCAGATTGTTGACTATGACCATTACTGTATTCGTGTTCAATTATTAACATTGATCATAGGTAATGATCATTATTCATCATGTTCAATCATTGTATTGTCATTCATCATATGCAACGATCATTGAAAAATCACTGGTAGGTGCGCCAATGAAGCATATTTACACATGACATGATCATTCACGGTCACTATATCATAACTGATTGGTGGTTTCAAACATGTTTTCCCTAGTAACTAGTAACTAAATGATTGGTTGACTTGCGCATACTTCTCATGACGGGGTGGTTCAACCACCAACCAGATAACCATATCACCAGTGCCCACCACCAGGCACGGAATGCTTGTGCCCAGCTGAGGCTACAAAGAGCGTGACTTGGGAACGGAGTTCTTCGCACTGAGCCGCTTCGTGACTCTACGGTCAGGCAGCGGCTGATGCGGCATGTGGATGCTGTGGGTGCGACGTGCACGTGGATTTGTCCAAGGTCATGGTGTATCCCTGTAGCTAGTTCTGGTTGGTGTTTTCAAACATTTTTTATTTCCCCTAGGAAGTATGAACAATATGCGAAAGCGCTGGGGGTGATTGATGCGGCTCATTTGACTTTCAACTTTAGGGCAAACCCGCGACGGACGCCCTGGCAAAAAAATATAAACAATTGGTTGGTGGACTAATTTTTCAAATAGGGGTTGAAACCACCAAAGACCAGTGGTTGGTTGCCCTATTGATTATCCTTTGGGAAGGTTGGGGTTAAAGGCATAGGCAGAAAAGCCGTACATGCTGCGGGCAGGAAGCGAAATTGCTTCAGCAATGGTATGCGAATGGATGTAAGTGGCTATGATCTATTACTCCTGGCAAACTAAGATGTATATGGAAAACCCACCACTTGTGGTGGTTCACCCGTAGGAGAAATAAGAATATCTATTGTGCAGGTTAGCTAACTATTCATGAATCCTTTGAGAAAACCAGTCACTTTCAGCTTCTATATACCATAATATTTACCATATTGATCATATTGACCATGTATAAGACATCATCATTTTTTCGTGTTTTTCCAGCTTCCAAGTTATATAACCCGGAGGTTGCCTGACACCTGCCACAGGAGCCCCCGGATCTGAAGGCGAAATTCGCATCTTCCGAATTCGCATGGACCTGCCGGCCATGAGCTTGGCACCCTTCCCCTTCCACACGGCAACTTGGTGGGCTTGAAACCTGGGGAGCAAGGCTAGGAGTGGCCCCCGCCCCAAACATGACATGGTTGTTGGTCACTTTGCGGAGAGTTGGAGATGGAGATGTTTGTTGGGTTTTGTTTGGATGTTGTTCGGAGATTTCGGCATACACATGTACACTATTGTACACTGGTATGCTTGATTAGTAGTATAAGCATGCGCATTTGAATCCTTATATCAAACACTCCCTGGCCCCTGCAAATGTATAGGTTTCAGTTTCATTCTTGCTGGAACTCTCACACGGCATTTTTGAGCCGGTCATTATGAAGAATCATTCAGGACTCTTCTGAACCAGGTGCTATTTTTGCTCAAGTGGAAACATACTAGCCAGCAAAATCGATTTGAACCAGGATAATCGAAAATTACGCATCATATTATGAAACCGTCATTGCACCTACCTAGCCCTTAATAGCTAAGACGGCTAAGATATCATCATATAAACCTACCCAACCATTCATGATATCAATGGCTTATAAGATATTAAGCCTGTCTAGCTGCTAATAGCTAGACAAAACCTGCCTAACCATTACCGTAGCCAAATGTAGCTAAGACTACCATTCCTAATGCAAAGCCCTTTATCAAAGGAGGAGGGCTTTCCTTGCAAAGCGTCACGAGGACAAACTTCGAGCATTGCGACAGATTCAGCAGGCGGCAGCACCTGACCTCGAAGATAGAATCGGGAATCTAGTGGCTCCAGCAGGATACCCGTAGAAGGTTACCTTTCGGCAAACTAACCTGGAAATGGAAAATCTACCATTCATAGCTGATTTCCCAGGGTTTCCTTAGGGAAAATGCTGATTTTCCATTGCTAGCGGAGGGGACCTATTGAATCATGTAATTTAGTGGGCTCAGAGGATTTTGCTGGTTTGACGATGTAATTGAGATTAGTAGAGTATGCTACTTTATGTTTTACTTGTAGATGCCGATTGCATCGTGAGGTTACTGATTGCTGAGTAAGTCTGGGCTTCGGATCAAATCCTGTAATTACTCCTGGTTCTCCACCAATACCCCATTGTTTTCTCTATTGCTGTTGGTGAGTATTCCCCTGTAGTTGATGTATTAATATTGACCATAGCCTCTTGGATGTCTTTGGATGGCTATTTCGCTTTCAAAACACGTTGCGCCACTCGTGATGTGTCATGTGGCCTCAGCGAGGGGTCGTCCCCGATGTAGATTTCTAAGCCCTGGGGTTCTTGATGCTGTTTTTGCAGGTCATCGCCTGAGCCCTATGCTTCCAGAAACCATTTTATAGCAGGTAACCGACATTGTTGCGACTGGGGTTGGTTCCCTACTATTTCATGATGAAGCATATATGGTAAGCACAAGAAGTTCCGCTTCAGGATAGACCCCCAACAAGTCAGCGGATGCCTTCCAGGAGGAGTACGACACCTTCGTGCACAAGGTCTCCAGCAGCCTCACTGGTGCCGGTATCGGCCACGTGGTGGTGGACAACGACTACACGCTGCGCTATTGGGTCCCTGGGAAGCCGCGGGGGGTCATGGCTTTGACCACAACTATGGTGGGGTAGGGTGGGCCAAGCATGGCATCCATGGCCGGTGCTACCAGTTTTGGTGAGAGGGGTGTGTAGGACTGGTTTTTTTCCTTCTATTTTTTTTGGCAGCATATCACCCGGATATTCTCAGCTGTAGGTAAAGGACAAACTGATTCATTGGGATCATTGGTTTTGGTCATGTTCCTACTGATGTTCTTGGGTTCCTGATACCCATTGATACCCAATTCATGATGACTCATCTTGATGGATGATAACTTTGTGGTTCGCATCGGTATCTTCTGGCTGGTGCATTGCCCGTAGAAACGTTTACTTTCTGGCAGATTACCACACAAAGCCGGTTTACAGATCAGAAATGGAGATCTTTCGCTTCCCGGTTAGATTACCAGAGGGTGTAGATTAGCATAGATTAGCCATGGTTGGCCATTTTTTCGACCATTATCACATGATTACACGCACTCTAAAGCCAGGTCGCTGCAAGGCTTGTGGATCAAAGTCTTGCCAGATATCAGCCACAGGTAATGAAACTCCGCCGTGTGGGTGTCTTTCTGAACTCATGATTGGTTTATGATTACACTGGTATTGTTGATTGTCAGGTATTGACCCCTGTTAGCAGATTGACCAAAACGGTCAAGAGTCGGAGCTGGGGGGTTCTTCAAGGCTGGATCTTACACTGAACTGGTTTGCGCTTAATATCTCCTACGTACTCATATGTATTCTTGACCGTTCATGAACCAGATTATATGAACGATGATTTGCCAACGGTGAACATGCCATTCAAATATAATTAACTACGGCAGCGGACCCAGTCACCACCACCCGGCCAGCCACGTTTGCTCTCGGCTCTCCCCTACCCTACAGCTGAATATGTGGATTTTTTTCTTGTACCGATGCATTTCCTATGGGTACATAGATATACACCTATGCACCCAGATGAATTAGCATGCAAAGCTCGAAAGATCCAGATGTAAGAATCCATTCTAAATCCGTTAATCAAGTTTTGTACGCCTTGAAACCATTTGATTTTTTTTCGCTCGGTCATGGCCAGTTGCGGGGAAGTCATGAGAAATTGTTGGATTATCCACCATATGCTTAGTCATAGTTATATATATATATAATCATTATAATCATTGTTATTATTTGCCAATCAACATCTAGAATGATCATACATGATCATGATCAATGCCATCAATTCTTATTCGCTATGACTGCGTGATCATGACATAGCAAGATTGTGGTAGAAGTCGCTCACCATGATCCACAAACATAGGGTTTTCAGCGAGCTCTGCTTCAGGATTCGGGAGCGGCTCATACAGATGAAGCAGGCTACCTGCAGACCCTTGGTGCTATAAAGTGCGACCACCATCGTAGAAACGGACAGGGGTTGGCTAGCAATAGTTGGCCTGGGCTAACGATAGCTAGCGGCAGGTGAATTAAGTATTTTGATTCATGACCTGGTTCAACCAAGTTGCGCTTGAGATCGCCCCCCTGGCCATAGCAAGTTGCTTCACATTTCGCAGACTGGCTGCAGGTCGGAGAGGGCAAGAAACCCTTCGTGGAAACGTGATTCGCACTATAGTATATACCTGGATGTACCTGGTAATGCTGGATCCATAGACAGCTGGTGAGTTACAATCAAATGACATCAAGAATTGCCAACGTTTGATTCGTTTTTACTCAACTAAACAATGTTTTTTGCCATGCTTATGATTAGCCACCTCATTCACAAACCGCTATTCACAAATATTACCCATTCATGTTGGCAACATTCTTATGAATCATGTGGCATCAGCAGCCAAGATCAGTACTGAGTCTGTCGAAGGACTGGCGCGCCATGGAGCTCAATGATCAGTTTCGCATGTACGAAAGACTCCTGCATATCATCCGCCGAAGTAACAAATTCATCGGTCAAACAGATGTGGGACAAGCATATCACAGAGCATGGGGCTTGCAACTAGGGGCTTTGCAGAATCTTCTTGAGAGGAACCAATGCAAAAAAGAAACGTTGAACTCCGCAGAAGCAGAAATGAGTGAGTTGCTACAGAACGGAAAAGTCACGCCATCCCATGTCAATGTGTTCAAGCACATGCCTGAACTTGAGAAAGACATCCTTGCTGAAGATGACAAGTGTTCTTTGTTGGAGAGAGTGCCCCAGTATTTGAAATATCGCAAGCTTGCAGATGAAGTGATTTCCAGCAAGAGGAAACTGAACGAATGGTTCCGGACCCCTGCTGGACTTCAATACGCATCTCAGTATAATCCAATGGCGCAACGTCATCAGAACGAGGATTATGGCAAGCCGTCAAACGAGCAGGAGAAAGCAGATCTTGAGGCTTCCTTTCCAGATCTGCAATCTCTCAAGCGACTTCAAAATGAAGCCTCTGCAGCATACCAAGCTTTTGAGTTTTCAGATGGAATCAGGCCTCATGACCAGTACAATTTCAAGTTTGATTCTGCTCTTCCTGGGGTGATCCTAGCCGCAGCATTTGAGCGATTGGATCAAATCCTTGGGCTTGAGTCAGTCTGTGGCTTAAGTCGGTTCCAAGAACGATTTACCTTCGGCCTCTCGACGCTGATGCCTCATCAGTCGCCTAGAAAGTGGTTGTTTCTCCTGGAGCTGCACCGAAGTTTGCTTTGGAAACGCTTTTACCAGGGTGAAGCATACACGTGCCCCGAGCTGGTCTTGAAATTGATGCAAGTGGCTGAGGAAGTTCGTGATGCCCCTTCAGATTTGCTCACAGATGACGGTCGTGCGTTGCAAGATGCCGTGAAGGGCTTCTATGATGCCGCTAGAGCGCTTTACCATGCTGACACCAAATGGTTGGCGCAATGTGAAAGGGATTTGCAGGAAGCACTGCATGAGTTTGTTGAACTACTGAAGTGCGACCCCAATCCTCAAGAACCAGAGTCGGCCGATTTTGCTGAGGTCACTGCGTCAGAGCCTACGGTCCACTCACCAGAAGCAGAGGCTACTCCATCCGGCCCATCCTCCGTGTTTGTCGCATGTCTTGCTTGTCTTGTGGGCTACTTGGCTGCATCCAGTGTTGGCAGAAGAGTGCTATTCGCAGGTGGGTGTCTTTTTGCCAGCGTCATTGCATACAAGTACTTGGAGAAGAAAGTGCCGGAGAACTTGAAGATGCTGAATGTTGCACTCAACGAGTTCCTCGAGGAGAAGGGTTTGGTTGTAGCCCGAGGCGCAGGCCGAGGTTTCAGGGAAGGCCTTCGGCCAGCTGAAGTTGTTTCTGACATGGCCCACAGTGGTTTTGATGTTTTGGATGGCCGTCTACCAAATACTACCCATCGATTTTTCGATGCAGCCGATCCCCGCATGCAGCAAGCCATCCGAAACGCTGGAAATGCAGCAGCAGATGTTGCAGATCAGCGCTTGCCGCAAACGGCCAGGCTCACCGTGAATGCCATTGGAAATGCGGCCGCTCCGTATGTTGAGAGTTTTCTGACAGAAGTTGAAGGGTCCGCAACCAGAACTGGCCAAAATCTTGTTGGTGCTGTGACCAATCAGAAGGCCCAAAAAGGACTGAAGGATGTTGCACGAGGTGTTCTCAAGAGCCTTGAGGACACAACCCTTGTCATTGCAGATGGTGTTACGAACCGCATTCAGAACACAACTATTGACACTGTTTATGGATTTGCCAGTCCAAAGAGGTGGTTGGACTGGTTGCGGGGGGCGCGGCGTTGAATTCATGTTATTTGTGTTGAAGGCTCAGAGTACAGCAAGCCCTTCACTGATGTTCCAAAGAGAGGCCTTCATGGCATGGTTTTTGCATGTACAGTATGCATAGAGGATTGAAATGAAAGAAACCGCTTGTCGCCCAAGGTGTTCAGCGGATAGGCGTGGCCACAACAGGACAGCAGCAGTTGGCTGCGGTCTGTATACACCTACGTCCAGCGCTTCTCTTTGGACAAAAAAGATCTTATGAACCATGTGGGCTTGGGTCGAAATGCAATTGCCTTGCCTGAGCACTGTCATAATTTGTGTTTCCATGAGGCTCCGCCTTTCGAGACAATTGTTTGGATGCTTCATCTGATTGTTAGCAACTTATGTTTTGCAAGCTGCATCCCTTATAGATTTCCAAGAATCTAACGAGGGCGGGATAGGGCGGGCCTGTTTTACTCAGCGCCCTGTTTGGTAATTTCCTTGTGCTGTGAAAAAATGCCGCAGCATTCAAGCTGGGGTAGTTACCCTAGTTATCAGCTTAGCTATCACCTGGGGGCACCACCGCGCAGCTTACAACCCATCCACGGCCACCACCGTTTCACATCAGGACTTTGGTGGGCCTGGACCGTGGCGCTTTGCACACGCTGCAAAGCCGGGGCCCAAGGCAGTGCTAGGGACCCATCTTGTAGTGGCTCATATCGGGTGTTATTTCCCTCAATTTTTTGTAATTACGGGAAAAGTCAATATACCTGGACATCCCTGGTAATCTATCTATGCATCTCATCTCAATTTCTGTTACACAAATATAAATGTGTATGTATGTAATGTAATGTAATGTAATGTAATGCAATGCAATGCAATGCAATGTAATGTACTGTACTGAGTACTGTACTGAGTACTGTACTGTACTGTACTGCACTGCACTGTATGTATGTGTATGTATGTATGTATGTATGTATGTATGTATGTATGTATGTATGTATGTATGTATGTATGTATGTATGTATGTATGTATGTATGTAATGTATGTATGTATGTATGTATGTATGTATGTATGTATGTATGTATGTATGTATGTATGTATGTATGTATGTATGTAATGTATGTATGTATGTATGTATGTATGTATGTATGTGTAAATGTGTAAATGTGTAAATGTGTAACGTTACGTATGTTTGTAATGCAACGCAATGTAATGTAATGCAATGCAATGCGATGTAATGAAATGTAACCTAGTGCAATGTAACGCAATGCAATGTAATGCAATGTAATGCAATGCAATGCAATGTAATGTAATGCAATGCAATGCAATGTAATGTAATGTGTGTATGTGTGCATGTATGTATGTTTTTTTATGTATGCATGTAGGTAGGTGTGTGTATATATTTAGTGTAATGTAACGCAATGCAATGTAATGCAATGTAATGCAATATTATCCAATGCAATGTAACGCAATGTAATGCAATGCAATGTAACGCAATGTAATGCAATGCAATGTAATGCAATGTAATGCAATGTAATTGATGCAATGCAATCTAATGCAATGCGATGCCATGCAATGCAATGCAATGCGATGCAATGCAATGCGATGCAATGCAATGCATGTATGTATGTTTGTTTGTATGTATGTATGTATGTATGTCCCTGGTCACTGCTGCGGTAGTTGTAATCATGCTAATGCTACTGGACGGAATGTTTTCATGGTGTATTTTGATGTTCGCTCAAGTGCTGAAATGAACATATAGAATAACTTAACTCAATGATTGGATGCAACCAACAATGCTTAAAGATCCACAAAACTGCAAACACCCAAACAATTTGTTTATAAATTGTGCTGACCAGTACGCCAAGTCACTGGGAAAGATCGATTGTAGGCGTTGCAAATCATCAACTGAGCAATGGACCAGGATTGAAGCAAGTCTCACTGCTTGGAAGTTTCGAAAAATGCAAACGTTTCAAGGTGAATCCATCCCCTGACACCGGAGTTTATGGCTCCATGCTGAAGCTGTGTACTGCGGTACAGGGTATTGAGAAAGTTTGAGAAAGTCACACGGCGGCACTCTGACAGAAGCTTTGTTGCGTGCCCTCACTGGCTTTGGTTTCTTTTTGCAGTTTAGAGTTGTTCACAAAAGCGACAATCCATTGTCGAATGCTAAGGACTCTCACTTTTTGTTTCTCGATTGCAGCCCTGTGTCATGACCTCAAATTCTTCACCGATGGCTTCGGGACATCCGTTCGATTGCATCCTGCAAACCAGAAATCTACTGCTGGGATGGGGTGATTTCATCAGGTGGTGGGTCAATATTAACCACAAATGGATGGATCAGCATCCCAGAAGTTGGACTAGTTCATGCCGCAGCCATATCGCTGAAAGATGATATTCAGCCAGCAAATCTGAGCCGCCCTCGGATTCGAGGTTGTGGTGAAACACCCATGTTGTAGGCAACAAAATGAAACAGTTTGCGTCATTGTGTTGATGCTTAACTGGTATCATTGAGCACAAGTATCATTGACCACTTCTTGCTGATTGATTAAGCATTGAGCCATCGATGTCATCAGTTCTCAGATTATCAACCATTATTATTAGCCAACCAATTACACTCATCATGCATTTAGACATCCACTATATTTGTTATTGACCAGCATTGCTTATCAACTTAGCCACTGTCAATGCTTTTGGGAGTTGTGATGGTTGGTTTTTCGTTGTCAATCATTGTCAACCATTACTTCATGAAGTCAATTACAGTGAGGACAACTTTGAGGAATTTTTTGGAACTCTTTGGATTCACCATCAATAAGGTGTCTCAGAATAGGGAACTCCAAAAATGGTGGGTTTATAGTGGTTAGCAATGGTTAGGAACGGTAGTTAACAGGGCAATTTTAAGCAGAAATAGGAGATATACCAACTAGAATGGTTGGTTTAAATAGAACAGATGACTATCAAGGGATGATCAGGGGGTATCCATGACTTGAGAAACATCCAAATGAATGGTTAATGGTGGCTATCAATCAGGGTTAGCGATGCTAATCTGAAGAAACACCTTGAACTATTGTTGTTATTGTTGGTTACCCGCCATAGTTCACCAAAATTAACCATAGTGAACTGTAGAAAATCCCATTGCTGCTTAAGAAATCTGACTGATTCCACTGCTAGGGGCTCTCTCGCGTTGCGTTCGAGGTGCCCTTGGAGCATCGCAGCATCGCCCTGCGCATTTTGCAGCGCGGGAGGCGTTTGCAGTTGGTGGATCTGGGGCCTGGTCATGTCCAGTGCCTGGAACTGAAGGTGTGGTTAAGGGTGGGGTGGGTGGTTAAGGGTTGGTTGGGGTTGGTTGGTTGGCTGGTGAATCATGCCTTTCTCAATGGTCTTTCTTAATAGTGCCTTTCTTAATGGTAGTTCTGAAGGGGTTAAGGGTTGGTTGGGGTTGGTGAAGGGGTACCCTGCTGTCAAACCAATCCCTAGTGTTGCAGTACTGCGGGTCATTATGTTGTTGGACTGGTGTACTAGCGGCCTCATGTTGATCCTGGCCGTTTTTTTGTTGGATCCGCGCGTGTTGGCCGTCACAAAACTGAAACAAGATCAAGTCCAACGACATGACAGCAGTTCACCTCATGCAAAAGGAATAGATAATAACCACCACCTCAATCAAAACAACAAACACAATCACAAACACAAGCACAATCACAATCACAACAACAACAACAGCAACAACAGCAACAACAGCAACATCAACAGCAACAAATACCACAACAACAAAAACAGCAGCAACAACAACAACAGCTACAGAAAGAGCAACAACAACAACAACAACAACAACAGCAAGAGCAACAGCAACCGCAACAACAACAACAACAACAACAACAACAACAACAACAACAAGAGCAACAGCAACAGCAACAGCAACAACAACAACAACAACAGCAGCTACAGCAAGAGCAACAACAACAACAGCAACAGCAACAACAGCAGCAACAGCAAGAGCAACAGCAACAGCAACAACAGCAGCAGCAACAACAACAACAGCTACAGCAAGAGCAACAACAACAACAGCAACAGCAACAATTACAACCACAACAGCAACAACAGCAACAGCAACAGCAACAACAGCAACAATTACAACAGCAACAGCAACAACAACAACAACACCAAATAAACAGCGGCAAATACCACAACAACAACAACAACAGCAACAGCAACAATCACAACAACAACAACAACAACAACAACAATTACAACAACAACAACAACAACAGCTACAGCAAGAGCAACAACAGCAGCAACAACAACAACAGCAACAGCTACAGCAAGAGCAACAACAACAACAACAACAGCAAGAACACCAGCAACAGCAACAACAGCAACAACAACAACAGCAGCAACAACAACAACAGCTACAGCAAGAGCAACAGCAACAACA
>VSDK01004611.1:60691-72574 GCA_009767595.1 Symbiodinium kawagutii | reverse complement strand
CCAGGGCTCTCATTGCTCGCTGACGCAACTTCCATAGATCCAGTCGCAGCTACTGCAACGACTCTGTCGCTTTGCAGTGATATTCCAGATAGGTCTCCTCCTGACTCTGCCATGGCGATCGATGTGAGCCGTTACGGCTGATAACCTGTTATTCAAAAGGTGCCTGCGAAGCAGAACCTTGAATCGTAGATTGCTATCACCAGGATGGATTCCAACCGTCAATCACGACGAAGCGACCGCGAGGACCATTTTGCGCGTTCTCAGCAACGAGTATGTCTTGAGCCAAAGTACAGTAATATACATGTGGCTCACACTGCAGTCCTATTCACAGGTAAAAAGATCTAGCACTAACCTTAGGTCAACCACTATCAACCATTCTTTACCTGTCGGAATACTGGATAAACTAATGATGCTTTACCTATTTGTCAGCTAGTGATCTTCAACTTTCAGGGAATCGTTGCCAACATCACCAACTGGTGGCTCGTCATGTGATGTTCGAAGCACTTATATATTGCCAATTATTGATGTCATCGTTGACCAGCCAAATAAGTATCAAATGTTGAACCACTTACCAGTTGGTGGGGCAGTCATCGTCGAGTGATGCTGTTTACTGTGATCATTGGGAATCATTGTTGATTCACATCACCGTAACCACCGGGTCTTTTGGTAATTAACGATATCAAATGATTTTGGTCAATGGCTGTTTGGGGGGTCCACCAAGGCACATAAAGAATCCTCAAGGTTGAAGCGCGTCCCGAGAGTGAGGTTGGGACCATGCCCCCAATCACACCCCTTGTGTTACATCACCCCGTCACACTACCTGGTTTACTAACCTTCACATGGCCTAGTCTTGGGTCGAGGAATATCAGCAGCACGGGACCAACTGAAAAGAAGCACCGACCACAAAGCTTACAGCACAAATGTGACTCCAGAAACAGGTGCCATCAATGGAAGCAACCAGTCTTCAGAACTCCATCAACCATCATCGACCATTTCAAGGGGTTCATGAGCAGCAAATACGAAGCTTATAACCACTGCAACAACGCTGATTTCTCGGGTTCCTGCACAGGATGATGGCTGCAAAGATTTCTCGGTGACAAGGATTTCAAATACCACATGCACCACCAGCACCACCAGCAGTGCGCCTAATGAAGTCCTCGAAGTTCTCAAGGGACAAGGTCAGCTTCTCTTCAATGTATCGCCTCCCAGCACAAACTTGGGCTCTCAAGGCTGCTATTGCTGCTAGGGCTGCTAAGGCTGCAAGGCATCATGACGACAGGGCGGCACTTCATGAGTGTCAGCAGTGGCAGAGGCGTCCCTTTTTTTTGCCATGGTACAAGGTCAAGCCAGCATTGATGTGCTGAGTGGCCCATGTCCACTAGGCATATTTCCCCATCTTGCAATTGATAGATGGCAGCTTCAAGAACAGCTGAAAAAAATGCGCAAACAAACTTCCCGCTCAAACAACAACACAGCTGGAGAAAATGGCTGGCATACTCTGAATGACTTGCAGAACAAAACTGGAGAACTGTTGCACACCATTCAAGAAGCGCCTGTCCAACCCCTGTGTCAATCTCTCTGTAATGTTTCATGCTTGGGCTTGGATTGACACATGAAATCGAGTGATTACTTTCAGATTTGCAACTCAGGGGTTGGTACTTTTTGATTTGGCCTGAAAAGCCAGGCAGGTGCATAAACTGACACACCATCCAACCAGTGCTTCCAACATTGGGGTTTACGGTGCGTGTATGGAGGCATCGAGGCGAATTGTGCTAAGCTGACATTGAGATTCGCAAGGCTGCCATTCAGTTGGCCGACAGCCTTGCAATTGGTTAGCTTTCCCGCACGACGCTTGCGAATGTGTACAAGGGGACAACGCGAATTTGCCACCGCCAAGCGTCAAAATCGGCGGTTGAGCAACTTTTAGTGCTGCCAGCAATATATATGTACAAGCTGGGATCAAGGCTGCGGCCGCACCTCCAAAATCTCAATTCCCACTGTGAGGCTTCCGCTAAACCTCTCAACCAGCCTCAACCAATCAATCCCGAAGTCATCCAATCCATGAATGGCCTGCTCAGAGAAGTCATACACCAATGGCCCTGCTCGGACTTCACCAACAATGAGGTTCACTGTCATGACTGTAGCACACTGAAGGCAGTCGGCCTTCAACTTCAAAGCGCCATGCAAGGGCCCTTTCTTGATCATCTGTGTGTAGAGCCCTTTGCGTTCACTGCTTCGGGCATTCTTCATCACTTCGCGGCCATCGGGAAAGACCATGAGACGGAGGTTTGGCAGACCAAGTGCCGCAAAGGGGGGTGAAACCAAAGGTCTGCCCATACTTGCCTGTAGTTTTCCATTCAAATCGTCAATCTTCCACTCCACACGTGTACACTTGGGACCACCTGCTGGGAAGCCAAAGATCTTGATGCCTGGAGGAAGCTCCACATCCCCGGCCATGTTCATAGCACCTTTCTGAATCTTCTCCACTGGGCCTGCGAGCGGCGGCTCGGCTGCTAGCCCTGGAGGAACTGCTGAAGGAGGGCCGCTGGAGGGCGGCGGCTGAAAATATTGGTTTTCCTGCGGCCAAGCTGGGTCTAAGTCTGAAAATTGATCCGCGATGCTGGAGAGATGTGGAGGTAAGTCCAAGGTCTCATCGCAAAAGCGCTTCTCATGGACTGGGTCGGGTAAGGGCACTCGTAGTGGCGAGGCCCAGGAACTTGTGGGTTTCTCAAGCTCCATCCCGGTGGGGACTTGCCAAGGCAACCCGCTGCGGCTGGGTTTCTCTAGGTGCACACTGGGCAAGTGTTCTCCCGCACCCCAAGGCATCTGCTTGGCCGGCATCCCATCCAGTCCGAAGCCACCAGTCATGTACATGCCGGAGTCACCGGACCACTCCTCAGGAGATCACATTGAGTCAGCCATGTCTTTGAACTTTGAGCGTGCTCAAAAGCTGTGAATCAAATTTAGCAGCCATGAATCAATAAAACAACAAGCAAAGGTCTGCTTTGCTAGTTGTGTTTCGCTTCGCGGTGTCAAACATCAACTGAGGCCCCGTCTGACCATCCCTCCGGGTTTCCGGCGAGGGAGTCAGAGATGGAGATGGTGAGCATGGACTCCTGGAGCTATCGGAACTGCGGCGAGTCTGCAAGCCCCAGTCATCCAATTGCTTCATGGTGGTTTCATGGCAAACTGTTTCGCATCTTACCCCTTGAAACTAGGCAAAGTCCTGAGGTCATGAGAGTGGGGGTATTCCGCAAAACAACGAAACCATGTCAAATCCCATGGCAGAAAACCCAGCACTTCTGAATGATTTGCCAAGCTCTGCCTATTGATTCTCAATCAACTCAGGCCTTGGCATTCCCCCAATACGCGGCTGAGAGTGTTCAGTTTCTTTGCATTTTTTGACTGTCTTTAAGATAGCCTTCTCTACATGTTCATAGATATTCAAACTTTGAAGGCCAGTTTGATGCTGAGATCAGCAGGTTCATTCCATCTCCCCATCCACCCGCTCCTCCGTGTGGCCGATCAGATTGATTGCCCAGAAGAGGGCAATGCCAACAAGAAACGTTTATATTATATATAGTTATTTTGCAATGATCCCGCGCTGCGGTCCACAGATGAGACAGATTCGTTCACGAATGCTGAAATCTGAAACTCACACCTCCGACAGAAAGTCTCAGTCAGAAATCATCTTTTGAACAATGAAAAAGATGGAAGAAAGATCTCAAAAAAATACAAGAAAAAAATCACAGGGCTCATGGTTTGATCAAAGCACCTCTGCCGCAAGGGAACCCTTTGGATGGCCTGGAAATATGGCTGTGGGTCAGTTCACCCCGTACCCCTGGTTCCCCTATCATTAACCAGGCTGTTTTCCCTATAAAATTGTTGGGGAATATCCCCATTAGTTGGTTGATTAATGGCTTGACCCATAGCCATACATAGCTGGTATACGGTATATCCCCTACTATTGTTGCTTATTATACCCTATGATTGACCATGAAGAAGCTAGTCAACCATGTTTGTTGGTTGCTTAACTGCTTGACCCAGCTCGCCATATCTGGAAATTGGAAGGACACCAACGGTTCCAACTGTCCCGCCTCGCGTTGCTCTCCTCATGAAGGTGCTTGTGCTGCGGGAGCTGGGTGACGATGTGCATGGCTGCGCGGATCGCTGTGACAAGCCGCCATCAAGAAACGAACAAAACCAACCAACGAAACGAAAAAAACAAAGTAACTAATTAATTAACCCAGCATTGCAACCCAACAACAGGTTCTAAGGTTCACTAAGTATGAAATATAGCATGAAACTCAATATATCTAAATTGTTCTTGCTTGTTCTTGCTTGATTTTCGTGACTCAACAAAGAAACCAGGAAGCCAAGAGCCAATAACAAGCACAAAGTTCCAAGGGATCGAACGCCTTCCCTACTGGGGTTGCGGCAATATGGCACGCGTCTTTCAGGCATGGGTGGCTTCTCCAGCATCTCAGGCTCCTCCTGGCTAACGGCAAAAGCACTAGTGACCAAAAGTTGGCTTTAATGCGCATGCGTGCGGGCATATATAAACATGTACAAATATACATTTATATATGTATATATATGTGTGTATTCATTTATGTATTTATCTATGTATCTATTTATCTATTTATCTATGTGTTTATTTATTCACTTATTTATCTTTTGATTTACAATATCTATTTGTTTCTTTTTTAGTTTTTACATTCATTGTTTATTTATGTCTTTATGAATTAGTACATCTACTAATTTATCTATCTATCTATTTATCTGTTTATCTATTTATTTGTTTATTTGTTCGTTTTGTGCATTTCAATCAAAGTACATTTAAATCTATACATGCATATATACATATACATCCATAGCTATATGTATGTCTGTAGTAGCAAAGAAAAAATAAAGACAACAATGATGAGACTAAATGCTGCTGGTTTTTTGAACCAAGAAACTTAGAAGCGGCAATAATCCTTTGCCTTTGACCCTAAAAACCTCAAAAAACATAAACTGCAGTATTTCCCTGGCTCCTTCAGTTGTTCTGTTCCGAACTTCTAGAAGTGGCAAGGCAATAAAGGGGGAAACAGAATGGTTTCTTGGCAAATAATGGACAACTGAAAGGACGAATGAGTGCAGCTGCCAACTGTTCATGGCAGATCTTCCAAAGAACCAACAAGACAAGGCGGATCCGTGCACCAGCTGATGGAAAGGCTGTGAGCATATGGCTTGACCTCCTACCCACATCTTGGGAAGGGCTCAAGAGTTTGATCCTCCGGCAATCTAACATTGCTGGATGGAAGGCTTACCCCATTTGCATGTCATTTACCGATTCAAGTGTTCGTTGTCCAGCTGTGGTTGATTCCTGAACGGTAGATGAGTCACCAAAGCATGATGGTAAGCACAGGCCCCAGGACACAACTCGTCACTCCGAATCTTTGGTCAAAACCGCTGTCACAAGAACAGATGTTTTGCGGGCTGGTCGTGAGCACAAGCGTCAACTGTCTTCGTTCAGCTCATGTGCAACAGCATGCGGAATTGGCACATGGGACAGACGTACCCACACACCCAAGAAACATCGGAGAAAATAATGAAACAACCGCTTTCCCAAACGATTGCTTCCAATTTGGAAGATCCTTGCTGGTTGCCTTGCTTTGATGCACAGTAAATGTGCTATCGAATCTGTCTATCCGTTGTCAAGTATATTCTGCAATCCATGCGTCTACTATCATGTCATCTATCTACTTGTTCTATCTTCTCTAGTTGATGACGCTGTCTCACCTGATCTGATCTATTCCAATCTCATCTGATGCCGTCTTCTCTACCTGTCTACAGTATCATATCTATCTGTCTAGTCTTTCATGTGCCCAGCCCTGTATCTATACATCCATCCATCTATTCATCCATCCCTCCATCCATTCAGCCATTCACCCACCCTTACATGTACGTGTACATAAGATGTTTATGCGGAGACAAATGTGTGTTTGTGCGTGCACATGTCGTTACAGCTGCAAATACTCGCCATGCTGCTTGCAGCATCGTGTCCTCTTCATCTGGAACCTTGGCAGCTGCCAAGGAAAAGTCGTCATTCTGTCATTGGTGCACAGCAACCGGGGACCTTGTGCGCGTACATCATTCATATATGATGGTTTCTCAAAATCGGGGACCCCCAAATCATCTACTAATATCATGTTTAGTGAGAAACCAACAATTTTTTAGGTACCCCCCCATTTTGAGAAACCACTATATTCACCATCTGACTGCTGATTCACGTGTGCCGATTCACTCTGGAGGTAAATTTGTCGTTGGGTGCCGCTGTCAGATGTTTCACATCCTGTCGATTTGGGGATCTGTTCGTTTTTCCCTGAAACTGCCTCAAACAAACACGTAAAATGTCATGAGTTGCCCTTTTAATCCAAAATCACGAGCATCTTTTCAGCCAGCTGAAGACACTTCGCGGTTCAGTTCTACTGAGCTCTCCACTTCATAGACACCTTCCAGCGTGTCCTTGTTGTGGATGGTTCCACGCTTCTGCTTCCTAGCCCAGGTGATTGAGTCAATCGCCTTTCCGACACTGTGAAGCCCCCTGCGAAGCCCTAATTGATTCCCGACTGAAACAGGGGGAAGGGGTTGATGATGCAACAAAGGAAACACAAATAGAAAGGACTAAGATCTTGATAAAACCCACAAAACCAGGCGAGTAAACCAAAAAAAGGAGGATAGAATCAAAACACGCCATTATCAAAAATAAGAAATCATCAACAAACATATGAGCAGCATCATTGGTGATTCATCAGTTGCTGACCATCATGAAGCAATATTCAACCTCCATCGATAATTACTGCAATTTACTCAATTAATTACTAGCAATTATTATCGGGTATTCTCAATTATTCTCAACAATCATCTTCTTTGATTGATTAACTATGATTGACCATTACTGTGTTGGAGCATTGATTGACTATTGTCAACTTTGATTGACCATTCCATGAAGTTGCCATCACCATAGCGCTGCCGCGCCGTCCCAAAACTTCTAGCTGCCGGATCAAGCGCAAATCGGATCTGATGTTGAAAGATTGTAGCTAGTTTTACCATATTTTTCCGTGCTAAACGATATTAAGTATACTAACCATACTTATTACAAACTATATTGGATGTTGAATCAATTTCTCCGGATTTTGTTATAGGAAAATATCCAGGAAAGCGGTTTATTTACCAACACGGTTTCTTGCTATCTCTCCTGAAAACCAATTTGTTGAAATAGCTAAATGTCATGTTGCATTAGTACTGTCTGATAAGTACATTCATAAGTATATCAATCATCATACGTTTTTTTTCTACATTAACAAATGTCCTTGACAGTCAACACGTCATTTTACACCATAATGCTATCTAAATATGTCCAGAATTGAAGTTATATAACTCCAAATTCTACAGCACAATGCCATTTATACAACGCTATAAACTGAATAACCACTACTATCACTCTCTTCATTGACAACAAGTGTAGGAGATCGGCAGCAGTGCACCTGGTGAGGCCTCCGCCCGCTGGAGCGGTGTAGGTCAAGTTGCTTCCTGGGAGCCGCTGGTGGTGGTTAAGCCACCGAACCATGCCGGCGTTCGCCATGGGCAACGTGAGGGCAACGTAAACCCGGGCAGCTATAGCTAGTCATGGCTTTGGGAGACATACCAGGTACCAGCATTTTGATCCACAGTCGTATCACTACTATGCCATTCACCACTTTTGAAACAGCTTAAAAGAGACATGTACCAGTGTAAAACTTCTGAACCGAGAAATCAATAGTTTTGAACTGTCGATGATTGCTTGCATTAGGTCACAAGCTCCCACTGCCTTTGCTGGCCATTCATCTTCTGCTTCTGGGAGTTGGCCAGCTCATGAAATGTAGACACACAAAAGTGCCCACAAGAAGTTGATGTTTTGCATGAATGGATAGGACCAAAGCCAAGAAGAAGTGAATTTTGCAAATAGCTCTTCAAACAGAATGAGGCCTTGTGCAAGTCAATGGCGTCAGAGAAATGTGCCAGTAGACTATTTCCCAAAAAGATGTGGATTTATGAATGCACTGGAGATCCATGAAGTCGCCAGCGCACTGAGGGTTCCCATCAATACCGACATCTGCATGGTCATCCCAAAGCTTGTGGACCAAGTAGATGGCAACCAACTAGGGCTACCTTCTATCCAAAAAAAAATCGTAGGGGTACCCAACCATGATGCGGCACTAGCTGTTGCCAGTCCCTTCATCGGCACCGATTCACCGTGGCAAGGGGAGGCCACACCGAACGCGCGCCGCGGTCGAAGGTCCGAAGAGGAGAGCAATGGTGGCTGATAGCAACACCAGAGCAAGACCTACCAAGCAAAACGACTGAGTGAGTTGTAAAAATCACAGTTATAAGCCCTGTAATGTCCAATAATCAGGACATTTGCACAACCATAGTTGCACAAATCTTTGGTTCACAGCTATGCGTTCACTCCAGCCGCGCAACCGCTGGGGATTGGTGGTTCGGTGACCTCAGGTGGTGTCCCAACAGCAGCGCAGCGTTACCATCAAGCAACTCATGGAGCTGCAGGGGATATCGATCATCGTAAGGGGTATACTGCCAGCTTCGCAGGCAAGCAATCCATTCACAACCAAACATCTATAGTTACCATCTAAATCATCCAGTTGTCACTATACAATTCTGCATGTATATGTAATTACATATGAAAAGATGCATGTATATTCATGTAGGTACATAATATATACAGGCAACAGATACAAGTACCTTTTCCGGAACTACAAAGGATACAAGTACCTTTTCCCGGAATTACAAAGAGCTCACTATCTTCCCAGATACGGTCTTTACCTATACATATGGCTGTGGGTCAAAACCCCGTACCCCTGGTTCCCCCATCATTTGCCATTGTTTTCCCTTTTATTGTCGGCTGTTAGCCCCCAGTATTGGTTGGTTTATATTGACCCATAGCCATATAGTTGTCCGTCATTCGTTAACCACCCCCGTTCCCCTTTTCATTCAACTCCCAGGCCTCGAGTCGAAGAAGTCCTGACGGCTGGAAGTGGATCTCCAGGTATCCCACGGTGTCTTATCCACGGTTGACCAACCAGTATTGCCCAACCATCGTCAACCATTTTCCAATCAGCTGGGGGTTGTTAAAAGAGTAAAAGAGTAGAAGAACGTCATGATTACTCATAAAGCACGTTACTCACAAATGATATCAAGTTCGGGGTACCCCACGTGCAACAGCGATACCCAAAAACGATGTAAGGGGGGTTGATAGCAACAATCTGAAGAAATTGTGAGGTCGATTCATTTTTGTGGATTCCCACCACTATTAGTGGTCTGTGGTGGTGTTACTGTATCGGCTATTGGTTATTCGGACCAAAAAGATATGGAAGGTGATTTTCCACCTTTCTGAGCCATCATTCGTTTCTGGATGGTTGGGTGAACTCAGAGTCTTCATCATCAATGGTAAGCCACTTAGCAGCTGGTTTCCCGTCATGACCAATAGTTAATCATGATGGTACTTAGTGATCATAATGAATGGTTGTATAATCATAATCAATAGTTGACCATGGTTAACCAAGATAGATTACATTGGATTAGACTAGATTAGATTAGATTTGATTTGATTTGATTAGAGTTAATTAGATTAGATTTGATTAGAGTAGAGTAGATTAGGTTACATTTGATTTGATTTGATGAGATCAAATTTGATTGGACTTATCATCAAATTTCATTGTGATTGAAAATGGGTCCAACGGAGGAGCTTGCTGCAATAGGCCATGATCAACCAGATAATCAAGCGCTAGGGTTTGGGATGATCGTCCAAACCAAGAACCTGCTACGTTTCTGGGCTTGTCCCTCGTGGCTCCTCGTTGGGCAGATCAGCGTTGAAAGTTGTTCGTAGGTTTGAATGTTGAAATGCTCATGGAAAAATCCGTTGGCTGGTTTGTTTTCAAATAAACAAGATTGGGATGTCATAACAACAATTGTGGTCGGAGAGTTTCAGTGACTTTTTTAGAATCAGTTCAATTGGTTGATAGCAGATTTTCAGCGTGCCGCATTGGCCACCACTCAGCACTTCTTCGATTGCACCATAGCATCGAGCAACTAGAATAGTCAAACAGTCAGCAACAATGCCTGGATCTACATGGTAGATAGTAATTGAGTATTTCCACTTCACGGAATTCTCAGAGGCACGCTGCAACCAACGGGTTCTTGACTGTTCTCACAAATCACATTCGACAGTCGTGGCACTCAAATCGACCGCTTCAAGCTATGCGGCTACCGAAAACTGCCGGATTCATTCGCACTGAGTGGATGACAAGCCAAGGTGCACGTTAGAGCGCCATCCTTCTTGGAAGATCACCCCAAGTTGCCGGTGCACTCGCAACAACTCCCAAGCAGCAACAACTTGCTGGACATCTGGGGGTCACATGACATATTCATGCTAAACAAAAGTTGCTGCCTACAGTACGTGATACCAACATCCCTTGATGCTGTGAATACTTGACACCAACAAATGCGGTTGCAGCAACTTGTGCCTGCGGATGGTGATATCCGTAGCCGCAAACCATCCAGCCTTCGCTAGTCCATGGCAAGCACAAGTTCAGGTGATCAGATTTTCCTGATTGCTTGGGTAGGTACACTATGCAACCACTTTGGAGCTACAGCCGCACTTCAACAGACTACCACCCCACACACAGTGCATCAATCTGGAACCTCTGTGTGTGCATGCGCCAAATCTGTAGGTTAATCTTTGTGAACGACCATGCAAGCTTCCACTCTATGGTCTGTAGTGATGTTTTGAAGGAGAGGAATACCTACTCAACAAATCAACCAAATCCAACCTATTAGTTGCAGGAGTCCACACCTCATTTGGTGAGAAGGCAGCCACAACAGGCATTGCCCTGCATTCATCATGTTCGCGGAATCCCCACCAAAACATTCAATATGACACTGGGTCCCCAGGAAATTGCAAGTCAGCTGCTCATCTCCAGAGAAAAATGACCACTTAGATTAGCTGCTTAGATCATCTTAGATCTTTGGTCCTACTGGCACCTGGTTGTCCACCCCAATTTCCACGACAACGCCCAGCTCTCGTCCTCTTGGGTGCCATCGCTAAGCAGCTCTTTCGCTGTCCAAGGGCCGGGGCGGTGCCTTTTTTTGAGTGAAAAACGCTGCGCGGCGGATGCGAAACGGTATAGCTCCATGGCTGCGGGGAACAGCACTGCAGTTCGGTTGCAAGACCTGGGCAGGTGTGTTCCCAACAAGGACCACCACATGGTCACTTTCCTTTCGGAAAATTTAGGCTCCATGGATGAGGCACAATCTGCAACTACTGAGAGGATATTTCACCCCTGGCAGTCTGACTCTGGATGATCATCCACCCACAAGTTCTGAGGTCATTGATGATGATGATGATGATGATGATGATGATGACGATGATGATGATGATGATGATGACGATGGTGACGATGGTGACGATGGTGACAATGGTGATGATGATGATGATGATGATGATGATGATGATGATGACGATGATGATGATGATGATGATGATGACGATGATGATGATGATGACGATGATGATGATGATGACGATGATAATGATGATGATGATGATGATGATGATGACGATGATGTTTATTTTGATGATGATGATGATGATGATGATAATGATGATGATGACGATGATGATGATGATGATGGTGATGATGATGATGATGACGATGATGATGATGATGATGGTGATGATGATGATGATGACGATGATGATGATGATGACGATGGTGACAATGGTGACAATGGTAATGATGATGATGATAATGATGATGATGACGATGATGATGATGATGA
>VSDK01004611.1:44687-59805 GCA_009767595.1 Symbiodinium kawagutii | reverse complement strand
TGATGATGATGATGACGATGATGATGATGATGATGATGACGATGCTGATGATGATGATGATAATGATGACGATGATGATGATGATGATGACGATGATGATGATGATGACGATGATGACGATGATGATGATGATGGTGACAATGATGATGATGATGATGATGATGATGATGATGATGATGATGATGATGATGATGACGATGATGACGATGATGATGAAGGTGACAATGATGACGATGATGATGACGATGATGATGATGATGGTGACAATGGTGATGATGATGATGACGATGATGATGATGATGACGATGATGACGATGATGATGATGATGATGATGGTGACAATGGTGATGATGATGATGATGATGATGATGATGATGATGACGATGATGATGATGATGATGATGATGATGATGATGATGATGATGATGATGATGATCATATTCATTTTTGCTTCCAAACATGGGGCACCAAGTCTTGCACCCAAACGAGCTTCCCGGGTCCAAAGATGAGCATTGCTGTTGGAAGGTTACCTTGGCGAGCTATTTCACCAACCTACGAGTGATCCCAGGCCACAACACAGAGCTTCTCCTTTCAAGGGTTTGTTTAAGCAAGTGCATCCCATAGCTTTCTCTTGGTAACTTCTCCAGCTCTTTCCCCATTGCACGAGTCCTTTCTTCGGATCACTGAAGGTATCCCCCTAGTCTCCTCAGAAAGGGCACTGGGCACCAGCACTGAGAGCCAAACCATCTATTCCTTGAGTCGTGATGAGTAGGATCAATAGTCTGAGATCAGGCTTATAACCATTCATGAGTGGATAGCCATGGATAATTTGCCTTGAAAGGCACTGATCACCAGTGGAAAACCACTCATAGCTGGGCTTTCTCATTACACGAGACTCGCTCAAGGAGTTTGGGACAGCGCTGCGCGGCCCTTTTTGCGGTCAGCCAAGATCCACCAGCTCCAAAGCAGCAAGCCCTTCCTCGGTGGCTCTGGCAGCGATGGCAGGGTCGCAACCGATAGCGTGGGTATTGCTGTGCTGTGTTCAGGGCACTGCTGACATGTTGTGAGGTTAATGACACGCTACTTGATATCAAGAAATGTCACGGAGCTGAAGCCTTTTGAACCTCAGACGTCCATCCGTTGGAAGGACTCTCCCAGTTGTTGCAAGGACTGTCTGATTTCACTGGACGATCCTGAACCCCGTGAACAAATAGAGTCTTAAACCAGGCCTCAAGAAATGCAACCCACTATGCTCCTTTAGCGATATCGCTGTCACAGTCGCGCAGTTTCCAGTTTTGAAGATTCCAGTCCCAGACCTGCTTCAATTCATTTCCTGGCTTTCTCCAGTTCAAGAAATCATGGTGAAAAGCTGAGAAGATTTGAAAAATGCTCCGATTCTGGTTGTGTCTGTTCAGTCGAAACGGATGCGGCCCTGTACGGCCGGGAGAAGCGTGCATCCCATGCAGCGTGTTGGCCAAGCAGCTGGTGCAGAGCTGCCAATGACGCTTGGTAGGTCTGAATTATGGTTGAAAATGGTGAACTCACAATGGTTCATATGGCTGGTACTGGTTCCAAGCTGGCGAATACGGTTTATAGTGGTTAATACCTAACAATATTGGATAATAATGGTTAACAGCCATTATTGTTGATCGCGCTTATCATGCTTGATGTTGGTAAAGATTATGCCATGACCTTCGTGAGCAGCCTCAGTTGCTATGCTTTGCAATTCATCAGCTTCCAGCAGTGGCAATGCACATCTCAATGTCCGTGAAGCGCTGCTTAAAGGGTTCAACTTTGAACAGTTGGTTGCTTCATTCCAAGTCGTGATGAAGTTGATGGCCCCATGTCCATCCGTATCCCCTGTTCAAACATGAACAACCCTTCCACCAATGCACAGGGGAATGAGATTCCCTTAACCACTTTTTGGCATAACCACCATTACCCAGCAACTGCCCATTGCTAGCCGGCATTAACCACCAGCATCAATCATGAGGTATCCAGCACAAACAACTGACTAACAATCATTGGACATGACTAACCAACCATTTTTGATCAAGCATCCCTTCACTGGCTTCGTTGATGGGAAAATCGACCTTGGAAACCCAACTGTTTTAATCATTAAGTACAAAAATTTCCTGCAATTTTTCCCATGATCCATTCCTGGGATCCCTGGTCTCGGCATTTTGCCGACCAAGGTCTGCTCTGGATCCCGATCTCCTGGACCACCGAGATGCAATATAATCCTGGCAACTGCTGTAAGGTGAGAATCCAAGGTGAGAATCCCCAACTGTGAATGGTGGCTCATGGATGACTACGTCATGAGTGTAGCTCAGGCAATCAATGATGATTTAAGGCACATGATTCTATATGTAGATGACCTTAATGAATGGGTGAATGGCTGTATACCGATATAGCCATCAATAAAACAATTCATGATTACGTGATGGTGGTTTAAATGGTTAATGAATTTGAAAATGGATCGGCATTGACCGATAATGCTTATTGGTCTCTGAATAGCTAACTGACAAAAACCAACAGTACCAGTTGTAAGATCTTTTTTGGGATGTAAACAAACCAGTTTGGATATGAACAGCTATCTTAAACGGAAACTTGGTGAAAACAACTGTTCAGCACAAGTTTTGACAAACTGGCTATGATCAAGCAGTCCCATCCACCTGGCTAAGGGCCCACGTTTCTGAGCGCAGCTGGACTGTTCCAAAATGACAATTCCATTAGCCCTGACTCAGGGCATGTATTTACACGTATCTACTCAGTATGACAGATTCTCTACTACACACGGAAAATTTGACAAAGGAGATAGCGGATGTCGAGGGTACATCGTGGTTAGCTCCGTACCTATGTGCATAAATATATATATATATGTGTATACATATACATATGTATATACGTATGTATATACAACTATGTATATATAACATATCAAAAATGACATATGGCAAAAAAGAGATGTGTACATAGTTGCATAAATATCGTGTGTGTATATTGATCTATTTCTACATACCACTATATACGGTCACATGTTTATGTTCAACCGCATCTTCTGGAATACACATCTGTGGCACCTTGAAGGATCAAGCCGTTGTCCAGTTGGCGAACTGATCATTTTGGGAAGGCAACCATACCATGCCTCCAACCCCATGGATGTCCCCTGCGTCCCTAGCTGTACATACATGGGGTTAGAGCCATGGATGTCCCCGCGTCCCATGTTGGTCCCTAGCTGTACACAAGCTGCACACAAGAAGAATTGATGGATTGGAGTCACACTTGATGGTTCATCCCAACAAAGTGGGCAGCCTGACCATGGGCTATCACCTTCTCAACGAATCCTTGCAGCCAAGGATCAGTGAAGTTGAAGCAGTCGGACACATAAACGATAGCAGCAAAAAGGATCAGCGATGCGCCATGCATTCTCGAAGTAAACGCAAACCAAATCCTTGGTGGTTCACGATGGTGGTTGCCAATGACCTGGATTGTGATGGTATAGGATCTGACCAAACTTGTGAAAACGGATACAAATTCAACGTACACGTAGAGTACCCACACAAAACCATGGTGTCTGCTTCAGATCAAAACATGATGGCCTCACCAACTGCAGACCTTCGAAGGGGAAAAGCTCTGGCCCATGAAGCTACACTGGCAGTGACGGGCTGCTATGGTCGGTGGTCAATGTTTATGCGTGTCCTTACCCATCTCAACATCCGAGTTCCAAACTCCAACTTTTGGGGAAGGGCAAACACTGAGCAATGCACCCGGTTTGCCAAGTTTGCTGAATCTCTCTTATCTGCCTAGTGGCTGAAAGAGCAGCAAAATGCCAAAAGTACCACGCATGTACTTTCGAGACATGCCTGCTGTCTCGCCATCTTTAAGGTCAGGAATTGATGCATTGAATTTCACTTTTGCAAGTTGAAACATTACGAAGTTGCTACCCGTGGCGAGCAAAACCATCGGAAGCAGTAACCTCAGATGCGCAATTCGTGGCCCCAGGGTTCCGCGACAATCAAAAGTCGAGCCAACGCATGGGATCGCCAATGAAAAATCTCCACACATCCCTGCCAACAAAAAATGTGGTATTTGGTGAACGGTTGGGAATAAACCATGTACAACCAGTTAAGTAGACTCCGTCATCCGGGTCAGTACTGGTTCTTAAGCCAACAATAAACCTGTTTGAACCAACATGAAGTAGGGTGAATGACGTTAGCAGCTGGTACCTTTACCATGGCTCCTGGATATGCGAAACCCTGCAATTTCCTTCCTGGAGGAGCTCAAGCAGTCCCAGTACCCCAAACGCACTGATCCATCCATTGAACCACTCAAAAACCCATCGAATCTTGTGTAGTTCAGGTGTGCGGTGTTCAAAACCTCTCTTTAAATCTAATGGAAATTATTCCTGCTTGCGCCAAACACTTGCGCGGCGCTTGCGCCATCCCAACCGTTGCTTACGCGAGGGGTCTATCTTAAGGTTTGCTTGCGCGAGCTTGCGCGGGGATTGAAATGTGTCATTTTTCGATGTTTTGCTTGCGCGGTGTAGGCAAGAGGGCATTTCAAACATGTTTGGCGAATGGTAAAGGCATGTTGCTACCCTCACTGTTTGAAGCTTGCGCGAGCTTGAGCGAACAAAATGCTTGCGCGAAGTTTGCAAAAAGCTTGCGCGATGCAGGCCCCGGGCAACTTTTGCATGAATAAATTGCACCGAAGATCAAAGTTAAATACCATAGGGTTTGAACAAAGCTCAGGTGATACTTCAGGTGCTCAAAGATATTGGAATTAGTCACCCGCACTTCCCCACACGGTCACCACAAGGTAGTGCAGGCAGTTGGCGGTACCAGTGGGCTCCACAGTAGAAGCATTTCTGCCAGCGACACCAACGTCGAGCTCTGCCGTGCAGCCTCCAAGCTTCGAGTGGTGCAGAACCTCACCCTGCGCAAACCTGACGCTGTCGCTGTTGGGATCGGTGCCCTGACATTCGTATCCTCGCTGTTGGGATCTGCCCCACCTTTTCATTGGACAATCTGCACGACTAGTGGAGGATGACCCTGAGGATCTGGCAATAGAGCCTTACCAAATGATGACGATGATAACGACACACTGATTGGTTAGTAAGATGATATAAAAGAGTTCTGTGGTAGGGCCCATTCCAATGTGGTACTGCCCAATTTACCACCACTGTGTCTGGTATTGCTCGAGCTGCTGTTGGCCATCCCTAAGGATCATGGAAAATTCCAAGGGGGTATACACAGTATTTGGGGACACAAAAAAAAAACGCCATATTATTACCATTGCAGCCATTGGCTTCTATGGATCAGTACTAACCATCAAATGTTGTCAAGCCCAGTCATGACAGCTTGTTGAGGGAGCAACTTCCAGCAAAACATCAACTTGGTCAGTAGAAAGGCGTCAACTGCAAAGCCGTTCGCGACGCTAAGATTCCTTGCAGTAGTTTGATTTGCCCCCCACAGTGAGCTAAGTTGGTTTACAGTGGGGCAACTATAAGGTATGGTCGATATGACATGATCTTATGATATAGCTACAGTTGGTTGGATTGAGAATCCAACTTGGAAGTGCGCCCCACATTGATCCACATTGTTCATTGATGATGTGTCACACTCCCCTCCTTTGTTGTTGAGCCACTTCCTCTGGGGAGGCCGCTTTGACTCAAAAAAACTGGCTCTGGCAATTGGATATTTCAGCAGAAATTGGCAGGGAAAGGTGGGAGCAACGGCTAGCACCACGAAAGGAGTCCCTCGCACAATTGGCAGTGAAGCAACTCTTTTGATCATTTCAGACTGCAATGGGTTCAAAATAGACGCGTGGTGTTTGATAAACATAATCGGGCCACCAATTGTAAAGCTTTAATCAAAAGGAACAGAGATAATACAGAGGCAAACTACCACTGTATTGGATTGTGTGTAACTTTGTCATGTTGTAGTGATTTAGCATATGCTAACAAATGTTACCACATTCTGCTTCTAATTGTTTGTAAACCAACAATTTTGGAGTGCACTCCGTGATTTTCCGGACAGGCTCATGCTAACCTTGTCTTCGCGAACAACCCTGAAAGGATGAAGCCCTGCAGCAGTCAAGACACCACAGAACGCTAGAGGATAGAAGTACAGCTGACCATCGATCTCCTCTGAATGTTTCCACAGAGTCAACAAAAGGACCTGAGCCAAACAAAGCAAACTTGACAATCCGCAAAACTGTGATAGCAGCCAACGATACCGACACTTCTATTCTGCAAGAGCTTGCTTTTCAAGAGGTACTCTCTGCAAACAGTCATACTTGGCCAGTACAGTACAAGCTTGGATGATCAATTCATAGTTGTTTCCAAAACATATTGGTTCCACTAGGGCCACAGGTGGCTCAACCATGTTCTTCGGGCAAGTCGAAGCGCTGGTGGATGAGTATCACCACGTCAAACCAACCATTTGGACGAAGTTTTGCACCTGAAAACTTGTAACGTGAGAAGATCAACGCAGAAAAGTTAGGGTAAAACTGTAAAACCTTCATCTCCCACTGAACATTGTAAAATCGGTTTTCCTGTAGGGGAATGAGCCAAATGTTACCCTCAAACTGGTTGGCCGCATGCGAGGTAGGACCCCAGTTCGTAAGCCACTTGCGCCCCCGTCCTGAGCCTTGCAGAACGAATCCAGCAACGAAAATCGTTGGCTGGGCAATTCAAATGGCTATCGGTCAAGCCATTAATCAACCAACTAATGGAGGATTTCCACCAACAAAACCATAGGGAAAGCAATGGTAAATGATGGGGGAACCAGCAGTACAGGGTTTTGACCCACAGCCAAATGAAGTCAGGCAAAACCGGTATCGAATGAACCACGAAATGCAGAATTACAACAGCTGTGGTCAGAATAAAGTCTGAAATGCCTGCATAGATCACTAGGAAATAAAGTTTTGCCTTCAGCGATATGTTTGATCCTGTTGCTGGATCAGGTTTGGTGCGAATAGTAGATATTTGATGCTTTCTTTCTGAATCATGATTTCATGGTTCAGTTTCTATAAGCTGCCATATCAACTAGTCAGTTTCTCCAAGATATAGATCTTTCGTAACCCTTGGAGACCCCGTTCGGCATGGTGAAAATCGGCCCCAAATCGCCATCAAGGCGAGCAAGGCACAGGTTGCAGGAATGTTCTCTGGATCATCTTGGTGACCTCGTGGCGTCGCCGGCATGTTGCTCTGATTGGCATGGTAAATCATCCACCGGTGCCACCGGGTAAACTTGCTTCGCGTAAGTTTCAATGTTGAATGATGGTTCATGAGCTACGAACAAATGGTCCGATCAGTGGTCCGATCCAATTCGGTAAACGTGTAAATTTGTTGCACTGGGTGATTGATTCCTGATAAGACGTTTCGGCAATGGATGGTTGGGCGATTGTTTACACGGCAACCCCAACCGCCTCGGATTCTGATTGATCACTAGGTACTCCCAGGGATCGCGGTCAGATTAACCATCTGAAGCACCAGAGGGATCTCAGCGCCCTGGATCTCGGTGTTGCATCAGTGGTGGTCACCCTATGATGGAATTGCATCGTTGATGAGTCCATGATCTATTCAAAGCATGATCAAGAAAAACAGCAAATTTTACAGCAATAGATAGATTCTTAAAAAAAGTAATGGAAGACAAGCCATGGCCACTGACTTGAGACTTGTTGATCCCATAGGCTTCATCTTATGATCCCTAGGCTCCCGATGAACCAACGCTAGACCTGTGAGCGGTCTTGGGCACCATCCAGCTAATATTCTGCCTCAGGTGATTTACCCTTCAAAGATGGAAGTCCAAAGTTGAATGGTTTGAATTTAAGAAATTCTCCAAGCTGAATGGTTGGATTTTTTAAACATCTTAGATACTTTGCCATTCCTTGGATCTCTGATCCGTTGGAGTATTCTCACCCAGCCGTTGGCGCGGCACAACGTCGAGCGACAAACAAAGGACCAAGACTATCCACGATGGACCGCGCACAAGCCTGGGAAGCACCGGGGGACATCAAAAATTCATCAGCTACCGGGTGCTTTGAGTTTCCCACGCAAGGTCTTTATCATGAGCTCCACAGCCCTAGATCTATGATGTTCAATGATCATAGATCGTGGTCTGTATCCATTTCTGTTGTTTTCATCTTTGGCCAGAAATTCTCCATGTTGGGGCAAGATTTTTTCCCACCAGCTCCAGTACTCCACAGATCTTTCCGGTTTTGGAGCTTGGATCAGCGGTCACCCGAGCCGCGAAGGACATCTGTGGCTTCAACAAAGTAAACCAGCACTTAAGTCTGAGGGTTTTTTAATGGCTCCATCTACTGAGGTCGGATATTCACAATGCCAGGGATCAGAATTATACTTGGAGTAGCATTCAATGGTCGATGTTGGGAGAGTGTTGTAACACTTCGTCTTGAAACGGCCCCTGATCTAGTTGTCGAAGTGGATCCCAAGCAGCAACTACAGTGCCTACATCTGGTTCGTACATAAGGATCTCGCACACATTTGGTCGGTACAAAGAATTCAACAACTGCCTACTACCCAGAGAGCAAGCCGATCCCAAATTATCAACGCAGCCATTTGTGATCAACGCAGCCAGTTGATCCAAGCAACATCTGAACTCAGCCAATTCTCGTTCTCTTGGCCTCCAAACATCACTGAAATACGGGACGCGAACCCAAAACATCTGACCTTCCATGATGCAGGTGTATGCACAAAGAACTCTGTCAAAAAAAATGAATAAATCCAGTACTGAAACATCAATGGTCCTTCCAACAAACGACAGATTTTACACATAGTTCCAGGAGCCTGTCCCACCCCCTTGCAAAGCAAAGATCGTCGTAAAACGTTTGAATGCACAGAAACATGCCCCTACTCAGCAAAATGCCGGCAAGTTCCAAAGCATTGCTTGCGGCAAAATTAATGAGTGGCTGTCCATAGATTTGGTCACCCCAATCCCAAGTGCTGTCAGCGAATTGCCCCTTGGCCACATGCAGAATGTCTTGGAAGATATCATCTCGATAGCCGACAAATGACTAGCCATTCCTGGACTCGTTTTTGCAGCCAACCATGGGACCCCGGCAAAGCATCCCACGAAACAGTGGGCTTCTTCACCAGTTTGTTGGGTGGCCGGGGTCGGTTTATTCCATGGGTCAGGCACAGGATCGGCAGCCGAGGTACATAGGTCCATCAAAGGGTCCAGCAGTTGGTGCTCTCCCAAGGAAATGTTGAAGGTTTGATAGTCCGCGGTCGAGGGATTGCACACAGTCCAAAACCTGGATCGAGGATCCGATCCCAGGATTCCCCCTGTATACCAAGTAGCCCGAGAACGCTGCGTGGTGGTGATTGCACATGTGTAAAGAAGGATGTATAGCAAAACTGTGATCATATCCTTTCCCCCCTATAATGATATCCTTTCACCCCCTGTGATCATGTCCTTTCACTCCAATCATACTCATGGTACAGGGACGCTTGCACTGCAACAGATTGCTGGTTCCCTTTGCTGATGAAAAACAAAGCAGCATCCCGTCAGCTAGTGGCTGCTTTGGCATGGTCTGGTTTCAGTTAGATGCGGGATTGGATGAGACCCGTCCGCAAAATGCTCACCGGATAATGTGACATTGGTTACAGAATAAGGATCAAAAACCAACAGCAATTGACAAGTATCCATCATGTGTGATACTGGTTGCCTGTTTATGGCAGAATTTGTTGCGATGTTCACCTCTACATACTTGGCGACGGCTTGGCTACGACCTACATCAGTGATGCATGGGTAAATCTTGTAGACAATGTCCAAGCAGCTGTGTTTTCATTTGGATCCAGTCATGGAAAGCTGCAGTTTGGTTTCCCAAAAGTTCGATCTTCTTTGATGAAACTTGGGCCTGGAAGATCCCATGCCAAAAAATCTAGAAAAATGGAGGAAACCTGGTTTTGTGTTGTGTTCCAGGGGGGTAGGGATTCATTCGGTGCTGCGCACAACTCAAAGTTGACCATTTAGGGCTCCCGATGGGAGAGGAGCACCCCTCATCCCTGTCGTCATCCCAAGAACCACCTTCATTTTTGGGTCTGTTTCCGCAAAAAAGTGGATTATACAACTGATTGCTTTCCTACTCCTGAAAAAAGCTTGGACCGGGTTACCTGCCGGGTTTCCGACAGGCCGATTTTCGATGTTCAAGGCCATTTTGATTCTGTGTTTCTGGTGGGTGTGGGGTTACACTACGGCGGCAAAAACTCGACCTGGCTCCGAGGATGGAAACCCGTGTTCATCGATTAGTGTCGAACAGCAGGTGGTATTATTGGCTCCAAGTATCAACAGGCAGGTCTTATAGCACGGCTATGGTGAGCCTCTGATCTCATCCCCAGTCCCAGAAAAAGATCTCTCAGACCAAGTCACCAAGTCCATCCTCGCATGCAATGTTCGTTCAGGTATATGGTGCACAGGGTCGCACTGAGCCACATCGTGGATGTTCGCGCGGCCATGAGCAACAAACTTTTGCCTCGAAGAAATGAGCCAACAAATCAAGGGGATACCGGGGATACTTGAAATATGTTAAATCCACCATCCAGCTGGATTTACACTGCATGTATACGTGTATATATATATACTTTAAATGCACATTTAAGTATAAATATAAAAAACAATATCAATACAAATATATAACTATAAACATAAATATGAGTATAAATATATCTATGTGTAAATGTATCATAATCATTTACATAAAATACTACATATATATATATACAAATATAAACATATATATATATGTAAACAAATAAATAAGTAAATAAATAAACATTTGGCATATATATACAATAACTACTACATCCAACCTGCTAGGTTGGTTGTAAAAAATGGTAACCATTAATTGGTGACTATGGCATCAATTAAAAACCGCGATAGTGGGAAACGACCCTCTGAACAGGTTTGCCTATTTCTCGAGATGCAAATGAGGGTGCAAATGAGGGTGCAAATGAGGGTGCAAAAAAGGAATGAAAAATCCACAATGCTATAAATTGCCTCACTGTAACATAAGTAGCTGGTGATGTACTTTCAAACCTTGCTGGCATATGAATATGCATCTTAGATGTATTCGGAGGCCAGGTATGGTTGGTTCTCCCTCGTATTGCAATGTCCCATCCGATCTCCTTGCACAACTGGAGCTATTCCATGAACATAGCTGGAACTCAAACCACAAATAACAGAAACGGGCAGAATGATAATCTTCATCAAGGTGAAACAAGTACCTTCTGGGAAGCTCTCAATACATAAACGAAAAAAGGCCCTGAATTGTGCCGGATCCAGCTGACAGTAGCTACCCGCAGTTTGCACGCATTTGTGCGTGTATGTGTGCATATACGTTTCTATTATATATATATATATATATATTTTTTTATATATTTTTATATATATACATCATCGAATATCATAAAATGTGTGATCCATGAAATGGATATGATTTTGTGTTTCTCAAAACAGGGAACCCCATAGTTTTCATCCTTAGCGTTAACCGTTTTTAGCAATAAACCATCCGTACCTTTGCAGTTCCCTATGATTAGAATCACCCATATCAACTATTGTCAGCCACAATATCAATTAACCACTCTTAATTAGCCTATCATAATTGACCGTATTTACAATTACACATATTCATCGTTTGCATAATTACCCTCATCAACTGGGATATTAAGTACACCCATATAAACCAAGTTAGGTTCCTATATCAAACTGATTCGTACATTAATCACCATATTGAGTAGGATATTGATTACCATATGTTGATCAACACCCATATTAACCATACTAATTAAATTAGGATATGGGGATTTCTCAAAATTGGGAACCCCTCAAGATGAATGGTATATATTATACATGGTTGATATTGGATGGTTTCATGGGGTCCCTATTTTGAGAAACACCCATGGGTGTTTCTCAAAATAGGGGTACCCCCAAATCATCCATTCTTAATCATTAATAGTAATAAACCAACCATTTTTTGGGGTTCCCTATTTTGAGAAACATCCATATTAATCACACCCATTTCGATACGAGCCAAACACATCTTCGCCGGGCTTCTTGTCTTGGCGCGTTTCGAGAACCAGGCCGCGATGCGCGGAGTCAGCAGCAAGTCCTAGGACTTGCCATCCAGCCATGGGGTAGGAAATCATAAGCATTGAAAAAGCACCAATGATGATTCGTAATGGTGGATAATATTGGTTAACAATGGTTTACAGTGGTTTTTGCCTTTGCCGTTGCATAGTCCTCGTAGAGCTATGGTACACATCAGCCTAATAAGCACCAATGATGATTAGTAATGGATGGTTTACAGTGGTTAATGGTTAAAATGGTTCATGATTCATTTACGGTCAATAATCTCTAATCCGGGTGATTAACAATAGTTGACAGTGGTTACTAGTGTTTGATGTACTGGCGGTGAATGAAGGTTGATAGTGGTCACTAATGCTTAATACTAGCCGTTAAGTAAATACTGGTTAATAGTGGTCAATAATGCTTAGAACTAATGAATAATTATGCTTGATACTGGCTGGTAATGGTGAATAGGCATTCATGATGTTTGATAATGGCAAATTAATGGTTCATCCATGGGAATATCCTGGATAATCATGGTTTATAATTGTTAGCTCAGTAATGGCTTAACCATGCTAATGTCCAACAATCGCACAGAATCGCCTCTTTCTGGTTGGTGGTGAAAAATCCTATTTCATACTGACAAAGAATGCTGGTATCCGATACTCGTCATCATTGGGATGGCCGCGGCTGGGACGGCGCACGATCCTCCTGGCGGCTCGTTGATTGCAACCATCGTTCTGTGTGTCAAGGGCCCCGAACATACCACGGCTGTTCACATCGTCAAATTCGTCTTGGGATGGGTTCACCACTAGCCACTATTGGATGGTTATGACATGTTATGACCCAGGAATGCAGTTGATCATGGATACTACTAAAGCCCATTTCCTACTAAAACTGATCGTGTCTGGAGAAGTTCATCGTATCGGTCCGGTTCCCGTTCCCTTTTGATTAGGGGGTTTAGCTGCGGCCGAAATGATTTCCGTCTATCAATTAGCTGAAAGTTGCTACAGTGGGTTTCCCACACAAAATAAGATTAAGTCAATCATTCTTATGGGCAACACGATATCCCTGTAGAGAAAGCTCCCCAGCCGAGCTCAACCTCATCGTGTTTTCAGTGCATTACTACCCAGGTCTTCTATTTTGGATCAGGATCCCCTCCAACACAACTCCCCTTAGTAAGCAAGCCTTTCAGGTGGCTTTTTGGCGCGCAAATGTAACCAAGTGTCTACCAAAAGCATCATGGGTGCGGCCAAGTTGTGAATGGCTTTCAGAAAACGTGGGTTGCTCATGAGCAAGGTGTTCTGTCGAGGTAAGTTATTGACCATGGCATAAGCCACTGAAGGAGTTGAGAGAACAGCAATGATGCAAAGCCAAAGAATAATTTCCAAACACTTCGACAACCAAAATCCTGAAGAAACAGCAGCTTTGAGCTCGGGATTCTCCAGCTTTGGTACTTGGCGCAAGGAAACCAAGACCACGATGACCCAAATGAGCCATGCCAAGGAGACACCCCAGCCCCCCATTGCTCCACCGAAAAACGCTACAGTGGCATGACCAAACTGACCACCGCATTCGTAGAAGTTTCCACCGGCCAAATAGAAAAGCAGCAGAAGAATCGTCAACGGCGCAAGTTTCAGAGCCATCCGCAACACAAAGACGTGAGATCTGCTTATGAGATCTGGATCTCTGTGTTCTCTCAGCTGTTGAATCTTTTGGAGGTAGTCTTGGAGGCAGTTCAAATAATATAGGGCCACCAGAAACACCAGGCTAGAGGCCACCAGCCACTTTGCGATGCTAAAGACCCAAGAACTGGATACGTACAAAAAGGGCTGCTTTTCTGAGTCTGCGACCCAGTGTGGTAAGTCCATCTGGCCCTTTCCCAGCTTGTTCCCCATCAAAATCAAGGATCGAGTGCTGCGGTCCTGGGCAGTGACGCGTTCCGGTAAGGCGCATGACAAACGGTTGCTCTGCAACAGCAAAACGGGTCCACGGGAAGGAGCTCGAGAACAGTTTTTCGCAAATGCGTTGGGGCAGTTCTGCATCAGCAGCAGATTCTGTTCATCCGGGAGCCTGAAATGCATGGTGGCCAGGAGCTCACACTGGACGAGTCTGAAGCCATGCCCAAAAGTGTCCCAGATATCCAGAAAGAAGGACGAGTCATCCACGCAGCCATCCGTCAAATTGAGCGCTGGCACTTGACCCGACAGGTCGTTGCCGAAGGCTGAGAAGAAGGAGAGATTTGGCAAAGTCTCAAAACTCCTTGGGATTTGTCCACTGAGCTGGTTCCGGTGTAAAGTTAGCAGCTGCAAGTGCTTGTTCCCCAGAGAAGGAACTGATCCAACGAGCCGATTTCGGTGCAAGGTGAGGACTGCCAAGGACTTTAAGTCTGCCATGCAATCTGGGATGCTTCCTGAGAGTTTGTTGCTGTGCAAATAGATGGTTTCCAGCTTTTTGAGCTTGCAGATCATGTCCAAGTCGATATTGAGCAGGTTGCTATGGAACAGTGCCACCTCCAGGTTCTGCAGATCTTGCAGACTTGGCAGAGACTGCAGTGAATTCTGCGCTGCAAAGAAGTGCCTGGAGGAACAAAGACTTTCAGCTGCAGCTGATTTGGGATGAACCAGCTGTGAAATTTTCAGGTTCCCCACCTTTCCATCAATCGTGATTGTAAAACGCTATTAACGACCATGAAATCAACAAATCATTGTCTACAACACCATTAAAGTATAAACCACAAAATCAACCAAACAGCTGTTGAACCACGGAATTGTTACCATTGTTGGCTGCCATTGCGAACAATGGTTCATGGTACGGCGGCTAGTGGTGCCAAAAAGAACTCTACCATTATTGTTTGTAACCAACAACGAACATATTCGCAACAGATCATAGAACAAGAACACTTCGCCATGCGCTAGCTGCAACTCCATTCGGTTCTGGGGAGAGGTGATGGATGTGGATCAAACTAGCAGTGTTTTGTGTGCCAACTGGCAACAACAAATGTGTCATTTCCGAGTAGGGAA
>VSDK01004611.1:0-34505 GCA_009767595.1 Symbiodinium kawagutii | reverse complement strand
GGCAGGTTGGCACCCCGCAGCACTTAATGGCAGCAATTTTGTCTTCAAACAGCGGGGCTCTAAGCCAACTCAAGCCATACATTGGTGCCCTAGGGGTGTAGGTTGGCAACCCGCACCAAGTAATGGCAGCAATTTTGTCTTCAAACAGCGGGGCTCTAAGCCAACTCAAGCCATACATTGGTGCCCTAGGGGTGTAGGTTGGCAACCCGCACCAAGTAATGGCAGCAATTTTGTCTCCAACTCGCGGGGCTGGAGCTGCCTCAAAGCATAAGCAAGCGCAGTAGGAGTGTAGGTTGGCAACCCGCAGCACTTAATGGCAGCAATTTTGTCTTCAAACAGCGGGGCTCTAAGCCAACTCAAGCCATACATTGGTGGAGTAGGGGTGTAGGTTGGCAACCCGCACCAAGTAATGGCAGCAATTTTGTCTCCAACTCGCGGGGCTGGAGCTGACACAGCATAAGTAAGGGCCGTATAGGGTGCAGGTTGGCAACCCGCAGCACTTAATGGCAGCAAGTTGGTCCTCAAACAGTGGGGCCCCAAGCCAACTCCAACCGTACCTCGGGGCGTAGGTTGACAACCCGCGCGACTGAGTGTCAGAAGTTGTCTCTTGAAGAAGCCATGCCATTGTGAACTCAAAGCACGGAGTGCAGGCTGGCATTAGGCTCCACTTTACTTTATCAGAAATGTTGTTTTTGGATAGCGGGGCGGAAGCTCATTCACAGCATCTTCAAATGTGTGCTGTTGGTTGCTTTGATCCAAGCAGTAATGTGTGCGAGTTGTTGTGTTGTTGTCAATTCTGCATTGCACGGCAACTCTGACTTTGCCGACACCACCATTGACCATTGTTAGTCATATCAACCGGAACTCCTATCTGCTTCAAATGTTTGGTTTGCTTTTTGCGTGTGCCTGTGCACATGCTTCGGCCACTATACTGCGTACTTGTAAGCAATTCTGTATGGTCTGTCCCGAAAAACGCGCAAAATTATGTTGTTGCTTTTTTATTCTGGGCTTCTTGCACTTGGAATCAAAACACAGAGTTTTTTTCTACCTTGCGAAAACGGGAGCAGTCCCAAGTTATGCATCTGAGCTAAGGATGACCCCCTTCTTTCCAAGCAGCTGTAAGTTGGTGAGATTGTCCAAGGATGGTAATGAACTTAGCCCGGTTCTCGCGAGGTTCAGCCACCTGCGGCTTAGGGCTTGTAACTCAATGCCTGGTGGTTTCAAAATGCAACTGATGATTCTTAAGAATGGTTATTCAATACCGATTCATATGTGCCAATGGTGGTTTATACTACTTAATGGTGGCTAGTAGACGTTGATACTGATGGATGGTGAAGGATAAGTACTAGTTGGGGACAACATCCAACAGTTGTTGGTTGATGCTGGTTGATGATCATAGCCATCATGAGAGTAATTTAGCTTGATTGATCATTGGGGGGTTGATACCAAACACTGATCTAGTGGTGATTAGTGCTAAGGGCATTTGCCATTAATCACAATCATCATTCACCACAACTAACCACTGCTACTAGCCATCAATGATCAATGAAAATAATGATCAGAAAGCTTTATTTCACCAACCAGCATTGCTAGCCTCTGATGATGCATCACCATCTTTATCAGTCAATATCTGGTAATCACTAGTAGTAGTGGTCACTGTCAATATCTGCACTGTGGATCACCGTGATTGTCTGACCGTCAATGTCCGTTAAAAATCGCTATTCTTCTGGTCATTCATCACGGTGAGACCCGAAACGGTCCCAAGGACTTCAAGCTAGTGGTCCAAGACCAACAACGACAACATCGGGGAAAGTTGGTCTTGATTTACATAATGGTCATGTAATGTTTACTTTACAATGGTTGTAGTAAAAATTGTTATTCCATGAATGATTGTTCCGTACTGGTTATTACATCATGGCAATGGAGTTGTTGTTTAGTCGTCGTTCAATCGTTACACTTAATGGTTGTATAATGATATGCAGCGCTTATACAAACACAATGGCTACATAGTGGTTGAGCAATGATCGTTTAATCGCTATATATATATATAACAGGTTTACAATGGCTACTGCTTGCGCCTGTTAATGATGATCATCAATGGCCAACTGAGGACAAAAATGGCCACAGAAGGGCTAATGAATCGTTGGTGGTTGGTTGCTAATGCTTATGTCTTGCATACCCATACAAAGCAACAATCACAATCTGGTTGGGGGTTTCAACCCCCGTGAAACATAGTAGTCAACCAATCATTTGTTAAGTAGTGGCAGAATACAAAGGCCACAACTGAATTTCTTGGCGTTCACCCCTGGTTCCTGGTGGTGTTTCCAGAGCTTGCTGTAACACTTGGACCCTCGTTGAGTCAAGCGCCCTACTGGTGGGGGACCCGGTTGTGTCTGTAGATTTTTCCGAGGGCCAATCGCTATCCAAATGAAATCTGATGTCGAAGTTTTACAACCAGTAAAATCACGAAAATAGATGAAAATAGCACCCCAAAGCATCTTCAAACTCAAGCATCCCCTTCGAGTAAAATCAGCTAGTCAGGCACTCAGTCAGGCCATAAAACCACTGGGAACAACGACTTCCCACGGGCTACGCGTGGCTGCAAGTTGACACCTCAACCTGGTCAAGTTGAACAACGAGGCATGGGGCGTCGATGTCCGCCAAACCGGCGTGTCCTGCAAGTCCAGCCACCTCGTTGCGCGGTGCAGTGCTGAGGTACTCAAGAAGGTGATCTCTGTCGCCAGGAGCGAGGAAAAATGAGGACCGACATGCACGTGCGTCAACCGCTTGGGGACGATGGGTAGTTTCACTGCGATATCCCGGTTTTTAGATCTCAAAGAACAGAACGGACAGAAAGATAGACAAACAGACAGGGTTCTGCTGAACAGGAGAGAATGCAAGGGTACACCTGGTGATGAGTATCGAATTAAGAAGATGGGGGAACCCCTTGGATGATTGTTTCACGGAGTTATGAAAGGAGCCACTGAGAACACTCAAAACAGGGGGCAGAATCCGTAGACTATGGGGGCACAAAAACATCAAAAATGCGAAAAAGACTGAGATTGAAACTTGTGGATTCTGATCCTAATGACTCCATCATGCTATTTTCCATGGGGTGTATGCCCAAAATGATCGGTTTCCCCAATGCCAACTACTCCAGAAAGCGACGTTTTTGATTCGGTTCTTTTTGGGACCAGAAACACTTCGACCCAGGGCACCAAGATGCCAAGTGACCTCAGATTGTGCAAATCACCCAGCCATTCTGGCAGCATAGATATCTGATTCTTCTCCAAGCTCAGTCCCCTGAGCAGAATCAACACGGAGGACCTGGTTTCCCGGTGCAGGGACTGCTTGGATGGATCGGATCCTGCAGGTGATCGTTGCGTCTCTGGATCCAGTTTCGCTAACAAGTCTGGCAGGCATGAAAAGTTCACCCTTTATGGATGGTTTACCTATCAAAAATGATGATTTTTAGCGCAACCAGGTGAGTTTCGCAGAGGTTGTTTCAAAATCTCACCGATGCTCAGATTGATTTCAAGTGTCTCAGTCGACCAAACCACTCAGCTTACCTTTTTTTTTCCCTCCCGCGCGCGTTCCAAAGGTCCACGCTGGAAAGCTAACCACTCAGCTTACCAATCCTTGAAATCCTTTCGGAACAGCCGAGAACAGTAAGATCGACTAGGTGCTGTTCTCCTTCTTGAGAAACTGTGCTCGTATCAATGGCTGATCAATGGCTGATAATCTGATCATAGACGACAATCCTTATGTAACCATCCTTCACCGCGCTTAATCGTTGTGTTCCCTATTGTCGCTTATTCTCCCCTATTTTAAAAACATCTCTCAAGAATAACGTAGTACTGATGGGACTCTCACTTCGACGAGGGCAATCCCCACCGCCAACAACTCTGCCACGGGTCATAGGGAGTGTCAGTTCCGGACAACATAAGGATCTAGGGAACCCAGGCGACTTCCTCACCTTGTTCACATGCCAAAAAGGGACCCAAAATGTATACTTTCTTTGAGGTGTTCGTGCTTTGGGGTGTGTTCCTCCATCCTGATATGTGCAGAGATTTTGCATTTTGTTACAAGCACTTGAGCCATCAAGTCTGGAAACCGTTTGTGGAAAGCTACCACAGTCAGATCAGATCTTCCAAGATTTCAAGTTGCTCTGGGGATGGGGCTGGAAGTTGCATTGCCGGGCACCACTTTCGCCAAGAAACCGCAACCCCTGGAGCTTCGCCAGATGAGGCACCGAGGTCAGTCGATTCTGCCCCAGATGAAGCCACCTTCGCAGTGCCGAGATGTATTCAAGTGCCATCTGTTCATCTGTGATGATATCTAATATGACTGTGGATAGCACTCAAGCGTTTAGCGGGTCAGCCAAACACTCAAAACATCAGGAACATCCAAAAATCCAACCATCCAATTTTCACTTCACTTTTAGTCATCTTCGCTAGGGATTGCTGGATTGACAACCAGCACTCTGCAAAGCATGGCGGCAGGATCCAGCAAATGACATCCTAGGGGGAGAGTCAGAACTGGCCAAAGGAAGAGTTTGCAAAAGCCAATGTTGATGCGACATCGCACCGACTTTCGAAAAGACTGCCCCGCCTAGGATGCACATTTGACATAAACACGGTGACTTTGGGAGTGGGGTGTATCTATTCAATCATCAAATCCAGCAGCTACCCTGCTTAATGCGTGACCATTACAAAATCTTTGGTTTCTTGCGTTTGTTTTGCCCTTGTGAGTGGTTGGTATTCAACCCAAGCCATCTATCCCCAGGTCTTCAGGCTCTGCCCAGCCCTCCTGCCCCGAAGGTGCCAAAGAAAATCATCCGATGAGTGGTTGGTCCCAAGCAGTGCGGTATGATGGATTGGGCGTGAATTCCCAACACGCTAGCAACAACCTCCCGTCTAATCCCCCAATCTTGGATACTGATGTTTCCTGCTAACAACGAACTTTTGGTAAAACAATATCGGCGGTTGCTGGTTATAAGAACCAATAGCTACGCTGCGTGCTATTGATGAGGGCATTCACCAATGCTATCATACTATGTAGTACCGAACAAGCCTTCTTGGTTCATGGCTTGGATCATTGCAATATTTCCCAAATATCCGTATGCATGTACACTGTACACGTTTGTAAACACGTTGATGTACATGAGTCTCTACCTATCAAAACATTTGTATCCGGGTATGTTTGCATGTACACGGATTGTCTGATATCCCTATGTTTTTGCACTAGTGCATCTCCGCAATGCCGAAGGCAACGCTGAGTCAACATGGATTCTTGGCACTGCTCCAGTGTGGTGGGATCCAGAGTAGCATTGACCCTCAGAGGCGCTTCCCTGCCAAAGCAGTCAACAGCTGCTGCTTGTTGCCTCCCACAAGTCCTCTCAGCTCCCCGTTTCGCAGGATGACATTTCCAGAGCTAACAAGTCCATCCATGACCATACTTGCTGGCCACCAACCCCAACAAATAAACTGGCTTTTTGGGGGGCCATCGCCAACCATTTCTGGTCAGCCGTTTTTAAATCTCTCCTAGAATCCATCACCAGAAACTGCTTCATAGGATCCAAGCCAACCATATCCGGTCACCAACGGATGGAGGGTTTCCAACTGAAACTGCTACCGTTGCCGTTGCGTTTCGAGCGGCCGCAAGCTGACGAGTTCGCAGAGGGACTGGGGCAACGAAGTCAGCTGGTTGTGCTGCAGGTCCAGTGCCCTGGTTGCTTCTGGTTGTGGTAACGTCGCCATGCAGAGCTGCGGCTCAACAAACTTCAATGGAAATCATGAGCATGGCAGCAACAATGGCTGCGAATTCTGCCTTAAAAAGTGAAAAAAGATCCAACCAGCAGTGAGTAGGTGCAGCTTAGTGATTAATTGACAACCTGGCTGACGATTGCTGGAATGCAATCAGCGGAAACTTGGGGTGTTTCCTCGCAAAAAAAAAAAGGAATACTCAGGGTTACCACTACCACTACCACCACTGCCACTACCACTACTACCACCACAACCACAACCACCACAACAACAACCACCACCAGGACCACCACCACCACCACGACTACTACTACTACCACCACTACTGCTGCTGCTATTACTACACAATGCGTAGTACTCTTGGTACATACATAATATATACACGGTCATGTATGTGCGGATTTGGTAATGTAATTTTTGTGATGCAGTAATTAGAATTCATTGTCATTGCAATATACGGCAATTTGATTTGATGTAGCGCAGCATGAAAAATCTATGCATGTAATGTAAAGTGGTCCTGTGTATGAACTGTCCATGGATGTACATGATGTAAGTGATTTTATCTTGTGTACGTTGCTTTCCGTCAGCTTGTGGGTATGAATCTGCTGCTACAACGAATACGACTACGACTACGACTACGACTACGACTACGACTACGACTACTACTAGGACTACGACTAGGACTAGGACTACGACTAGGACTAGGACTAGGACTAGGACTAGGACTAGGACCAGGACCAGGACCAGGACCAGGACCAGGACCAGGACCAGGACTAGGACCAGGACCAGGACCAGGACTAGGACCAGGACTAGGACTAGGACTAGGACTAGGACTAGGACTAGGACTAGGACTAGGACTAGGACTAGGACTAGGACTAGGACTAGGACTAGGACTAGGACTAGGACTAGGACTAGGACCAGGACCAGGACCAGGACCAGGACCAGGACCAGGACCAGGACTAGGACCAGGACTAGGACTAGGACTAGGACTAGGACTAGGACTAGGACTAGGACTAGGACTAGGACTAGGACTAGGACTAGGACTAGGACTAGGACTAGGACTAGGACTAGGACTAGGACTAGGACTAGGACTACGACGACGACGACGACGACGACGACGACGACGACGACTACTACTACCACTACTACTACTTCTATTACGACAACAACCACAACAGCAACCATACCCACAACAACAGCCACAGCAACCACAATGACGACCACAACAACAACAACAACAACAACAACAACAACAACAACAACAACAACAACCACCGCAATGACAACGAAAACGACAACCACAACCACGACCACAACCACAACCAAACCACAACAACAACAGCAGCAGCAGCGACAAGGGCAAGGACAACCACGACCACAGCAGGAGCAACCAAATCAACCAAGAAACTTCAAATTCTGCAGTCCACTCCACTCTTTTGGGAGAGAAGCGAGCCGATTGTATGGCAGATTCAGGCTCCTCAGACAAGGAAGTTGAGGGATAGTGGCTCGAATTGGCAACGCCTCGACCAATCTCTGATTACACGGAGGCATTTTAATGGAACATGAAACCTGCAAACGGGAGTAGCAGTTTGATGTTGTTTCTATTCGATATACTCATTTCTGGTGTCGATGTTTACTTGACCGCCTGTATCTTGTGCTTTCTTCCACTGGAAAACCAGAAGTCCCAATCAGTGGTGCCCAGCCAGAAGAGCCAGAATAGTCGGCTTTGCCATGACCCGAGTTGGATGGCAGTTATATTCCCATCTTGTATGGGGCAATCTCAGCCATTTCTGGCAAGTACCTTCATATTCCCGAAGGGAACAATCAATCAATGTCGGATCGCATCGTCCACCAAGCACCGTAACCACCGTTATTTGCTGGTATGAGATTAATTTGTTTAAGGAAAACCCCATCCGGTTATTGATCCATCATGTAATGGTTTTAGGCGGTGGTCGATGACATTTCTTGTGCCCAAAAACGGTCCACAAGATGCAGCCGCCTCAAGCTGGGTGCCAAAGGGAGTGGTTCCGGCAAGGAGATCAAGAGATTTCTCCGTAGGTCCAACTCCCTCAGAGCAGTTATGTTGATGATGTGAGCAAAAGGACCATGTTGTTTCTATGACATTGGTGAACGAGCTGATGGTCAACTAATCATTAGCTAACGAGTTACTTAGTGATTATTAACTAATGGTTAACTAATGGCTAATGATTAACTAATGATGAACTAATGGTGAACTAAGTAATGTGAACTACTGGTCAATGATTGACGTATGGTTACTTACCAGTGCACCACATGTGAATTAATGCTATTGGTTGTCATTCCCACTTCATGGCTATGCTTGGGTCCCCAACTTGCCGGGCCTACAGTCATCAACCGACGCGCTTATTTCATGGCTGAGGCCGACATGTTTCCGAATTGATGTTCCTACGCAGAAGGTGGATTTATAGCAGGTTTGTCCTGGAGATGGTAAATCAAATGTTTTCAAAAGTCTCAAAATGGCCAACGAAGGAATTAAAAGCAAATGGGCGGATCTAGACATACAAAATCCAAATACAACAACCTTTATTATTTCGGGGTTTATGGGAACCCCCCAATCATCCATTGATAGTCACTTATAGTAAGAAACTGAACATTTTGAGGGGGTTCCTTATGACTTGAAACCACCATTTTGAATGCTGGAAATCTAAAGATCTAAGTTCGACAATGGAACTTCCAGATCTTTCCACTATGCCCTGTAAACTCGCGAAACTCGCGTTCGACCCCTGCGTTGAGCTTTCCGTTCAGATCGTTCTGAGGTCATGCCTTTGCCAAGAAACAATAAGTGGGTCAAATGCTGTATGCATGGCAGAGAGGTCAGGCGATTTTGGCCAATGTCCAGCCTCCTTAGACAACGAATATAGCAGGGCAGTTTTGGAGGCTGGAAAATTGTGGGTGCTATGAAAGAAAAACAAATCATGTTCATGTAAATGTCTGCAAATACCCAATGTGTAGCAATGTCTCATGACTTGTAGTGATAATATGTACGATGTCTGTGTCTCTCACACTTCGGCAGCGGCAAATCTCCATCAGTTGGAATAACATACTCAACAGGTGTTGCTTCTGGGTAGAATAGCAACGTAGTAACCAATCAGCTACTTGTTATGCCACTACTTTCGCCATGATTGACCATGAGAAACCATGGTGAGCCATTGCTGTCAATTATGCATCAGAGTTAAGCATTACTAGTTATTCATCATTTTTTCATGGTGCTTAATCATGGCCATCAATTATTGTAAGTCACCAATACTCACCAATATTGATGTTCTTTTCTGATTTGTGTGCACCCATCTCCCCTGGACAATTGACTCCCGCCTTTTACTTCTACAAAAAACAAAAGAAACCTTTCCTGGGGACCGGGACTCTCCCGAAGAATAGATCAATTGACAAAGTTTTATCATACAGGGACCCTGATCGAAAAATATATCAGTTGAGATAGTCCCTTTCATCTCTCAGCTGTGCTTTGCTAAACTTTCCTCAACTTGGAAGCTTTGTTGCTCATTGCTTTGCTGGAGTAGCACTGCCGTGCAATAGGAAGGCAACGCAAATTATAAAACTCGGTATTGAAGCGCACTAATTAAATAATGAATGTCAGTTAAGCGATTAATCTATGTTGAAAAAACAAAGCTGGATTTCCAAATTTTGTTAGGTTCCAATGAAAATCCTGAGTAACCTTGATTATTGTCCGTCATGGAGGGGACACCAAGGTCCAAACATCATTGATAGCGGTGCCTCAGGATCTTCAGGGTGGAAAACCGCTGGATCGATGTTGAAAGTGAGAATGTTCGAAGCCGAAAATTGCTTGGCAAAAGGGAAGTTGTTTCATCATTGAATCAATTTCAATATGAATCACTTACATACTCAATGGATCTCCGTTTTTCAAGTAGGAGTATCACTGCCAAATCAGTTGGAATATGTCCCACTGAGTGACTACAAATTCGTTATGCTGTCCAAGAGCTTAATAACCCACTTTCAACTTGAGGGGCCCCGTCTTGCAGCTGGTCCCCTTGTGGTAATGGACAGTTTATAGGTTTTCCCAGCTCATGTGCTAGACCCAGTTGCAATAGCAGTGGAGTCAGCATCCACAACGGGATTCCCAGCTTGCACCGACCAATCTTCAGGGATTCATATTGAACCACCCATGTGCTAAAAGTGCGAAAGTGGTCTCTGTTTGGATTTGCAATCATTACACTAACCAAGATTCACCGTTGTTAGTCTGTTTCCACTAGAAGTTGTCGACCACCACGGGTTCCTAACCATTATCAAGCAGCATCAATCATCAAAGGCTCATTCCCTCCCAAAAGATCCCTTTCCTATGCATAGAAATCCACAGTTGTTCCGTGGCCGCAGCAAGTTTCTGAACCCAAGCGGCTCCAAGAGGATGAGGTTTCCGGTGGAGTGAGGTAAAACCCTCAGGTAATTCCGGGAGGCAGAAAGTTGCCTTAGAAATCAAAAACTCCTTCGTGCGCAAAGCAACTTGCATGGCTCTGCAACCTGTTTGGAGTGGTTATCACGAGAAACGTATTCCGCCGATACCATCTTTCTAGATTTCTACACACAATGTGGATGTGCTGGCAATGCCTTTCATATACATACTCATTGTTCTCCGCTCTTAAAAACGTGGTGCAGGGCCCTCGCATGCAAAATTATGCCGATCCTTCGCGCTTGCCTGTTTAGCTCCAACAAAAGCTATCACCCAACCATCTGCAGACTGTATGTACAACCCTCCAGTAAGTTTGAACAGATGGAGCACTGTATGTTACCATTTCTTGGGCCTTCAGCGAAATTTCTGGAACATGCAGAGCCTGCAGGGTATTATCTTGGCACATTTCAGCCACTCATTTCTTCTGTGAAATGAGAATGCATCCTTCTGCCAAAGACAGATAGGGAATGACTATATACATATATTCACTCCCTAAATGAAGCCAACAAGTATGCCGCAGCCCTGGTGTTTCTGCACGTCGTAACTACAACTTTGTGAAGGGGGTCCCCAAAGGTTCAAATTTTGGTTACAAAGCCTTAGCCACAGTGAACAATGTGTGACCTCTAGAGGGATTGTGCGCAACAACGGCCAACATCTAGATTGATGTGTTGGTTGACAAGGCAATAGTCACATTTACCATAGATCAGCAGTGTACCTCAAGCACTACCCACCACCGTACGGGTGGTGAAAGACGACGAATACTAGCCTGTGCAATGCCTTTTTTGATGACCATCATATAAGTATGGGGGTTTATAAGAGTTAGTGGTAAATCATGACAAATAACAATGATGGATGGAGTACCATTCTCTATGGACGGAGAACTCAATCATTTCCAGTTGACTTCTGAAGGGTTAGCTGGTAACTGATCCGATGTGGCGCACTATGTTGGTAACAACCACCAAGACTCGTTCATCAATGACGCAGGTTTGCATAACTTCATTGGCCCCTAGGTGACTCAGCGTTTGACAACAGGTACCCCATCATCTCTCAATGATCTATGAAAAACAACTTTATCTTTTCAAACTGCCAGAAATTGGTCATAAATGAGCCACATTTGCAGACCTATATGAATAAACCCCATCCCAGTTTTACTTGAATAGCTGGTAATTTACCATCAAACGTCGGGGTTTACTGATATGGGTGTTTCTCAAAATAGGGGTACCCCCAAATCATCCGTTCACCATTCATAATCGAAGGAAGTTTAGAAGTCTAACTTCCGACAATATGGACAACTCAGCTAGGGTAGATCGCCTATGCAGATGTGAGAAAGAAGAGATGTGAGAAAGATGAGAGTGCGAGTGCGCCAAAATGTTAGGAAAGTCGCGAAATGCTGTGTTTTGCAAGGTTTTGTGCATCATGAGGGGCCAGAAGGGTACCTCGCTAAAGCGGCGGGTGCGGACCACTGTGGCGGAAGGTGTGTGCAAAAATCGTTAAAAAACCTAGGCGCGAAGCACATTTGGAAGTCAAAATCGTAAAAACATGTCAGCCTCGGAGCACTTTTGGAAGTTGCAACTTGCAAAATCGTGAAAAAACCTAGGCGTGAAGGACATTTGGAAGTCAAAATCGTAAAGACACTGCATGCTCGGAGCACTTTTAGAGGATTCCACGTTCAAAATCGTTAAAAAACCTAGGCGCCGAGCACATTTGGAAGTCAAAATCGTAAAAACACTACATGCTCGGAGCACTTTTGATGACTCATGATTCTCAAAACTGGCACGCTGCCTGCGCGCGAAGCAAATTTTTAAGATAAAATCTTGTACCAAAATAAAAACTGCAATTTTACTAGCGTTTCGGGCCACTTTTCGGAGATGTCATATGATCATGAAAATTGGCACGCCGCCTGCGCGCGAAGCACATTCTCACGTCCGAAGTCGCAAAAACTCGTGGTTTTTAACAAGTTTTGAAAGTTGCATGTCCGAAAAAGTGCACGCGGCCAGGGCGAGAAGCACATTTTGAAGCAAATGTGTCAAAACACAGCACGTTTTGACACTTTTTGAACACAGGAGACAAAAGTAGGAAAACACTTGCGTTTCGCGTCACTTTTCGTGATTTATGTGGCCAAAATGTGCACAACGCTTGCGCGCCAAGCACATTTGCAGGTCAAAAGTAGCAAAACACTTGATGATCGGAACACCTTTGCAAGGTTCAGTTATCAAACGTGGCCAAACACCTAGATGCAAAACACTTCATGATCGAAGCACATTTGGAAGGTAAATGTCTGGATAGACGAAGTGTTGGTTAGACAAAGAGGTCGCCAGATAGATGGCCCGAAAAGATAGTCAGATCGATGGGTGGCTAGATGGATAGTCAGATACATAGATGCATCGATGGATGAATAGATGCATCGATAGATAGATAGCTAGATAGATAGATAGATAATTGGATGGCCAGATTCAGATAGCTAGATGGGTCGATAGATAGACAGATAGGTAGACGAAACGAGAGTCAGATAGAAAAGTAGATGGATAGTCAGGTGGATAGACAGAAAGATAGACAGATGGACACATAGATGATCAGACAAATAATTCGGTAGATAGATAGACAAATAGATAGATAGGCAGATAGATAAATAGATAGATGGACAGGTCGATAGATAGATACATAGACAGAAAGATGACGAGATAGATAGTGAGGTAGATACAGTAGAAAGACAAGTACATAGGCAGATAGATAAACGAATAGATCATCAGATAGATACATAGATAGTCAGACAGACCGAAAGAAAACTGATCCACTGATAGAAAAATAGCTAGACAGATAGGCTGCCAGTCAAGTGGCCAGATCGATGCTCACATTGTCGCAACCACAACTGCACACTCCTATAGTGCTCCTATCTTGGAAACTTCCGCCACCGCCTTGTGCGGTACTACTGGTAATAGGAACAACAATAATAAAAACAATACAGTAATAATAATAATAACAATAACAATAACTACCCTGGTTTCGCTAACTAATCATGGATTCTTCCCTGTTTATCATTGGACAATACGAAAAAATGAAAATTCATTATTTACTACTCAATAGTCTAAATACATTTTTGGCCATCTACCTGGGTTGATTCTGAACCCAGCTTGTGCTACATATATTGTGGTTAAATGGGGGTGTATACCCTCAAATCGTCCCATTTCAATCACGTTTAGCAATAAACCAAGATCACCAACAATAACCAGTCATGAGCATCCAGTTTACGAACCATCTATGGGTAAGTAAAAAACCAACCATTTTATCTGCCTCCCTACAGTTTGAGAAACACCCATGGCATATCTCAGTCAACCGAGGATCAACAAGCTGCCGAGTTGACCCAAGGATTCGGGCAACGATGTCAGCTGGTTGTCGTCCAAAAAGAGCCGCCTTGGACCGAAGGCCCACCCTGAGTTCAACCAACCGGGGAGCAAGGAATGGAGTGGTTGATAACGGCAGCCCGTAACAAAGACCAGGTTAACGACTAGTTTCAGCACTGAAGAACTAACAAGCTAAGTAAACTAACAATTACTTGGTCAACAACTAGTGAATGATGAACACTTTCATGGTCACGAGGGACCAGAAGTGTGTCAATGGATAAGAGCAGCCCCAATGGTAGCTTCTCTACGAATGGCTGGCAGAGAAACATGGGAGACCAGTGGGAGACCTCACGCGCACAAGATTCAACTGAGGAGAGCGGGTCCAAGAGGCTGAAATTTGCTGCCTCAAATCGACCAACCAAACCACCAACCAACCAGCAAACTACAGCCAAACTAGTAGGACGCTACTCGCACCAACTCTAGGAATGCAACATGTTTGATGGGTGAGTAGGGTCGAGCCCAAAGTGCACCAAAGCCTGCTACTAGTTCTATGTATGATATATTGAAATTCCCCAACGACACTGGAACGAACTCCAAGCATAAGCAACTCACCGGTTGGTTCGCATCACAGCTGGGCGTTGCCTTCGCTAAGTGGCTCCAGCTTTGCCAACCTTCCGAAGGATTCCGGCAGATTTGTCAACCAATTCCCTCGCAAGTCCAGGTACCTTGAGCACAGCCAGTGGACGACCAACCACCAGCGTAATGTCTAGCTGGAGTCTAGCTTGCTTGTTTCAACTGATATTGTTGGTGGTGGGTTGGGTGGGGGGGTATCTCATTCAGGGCTTAGTAATGTATCAAGACCACTCAACTGACCATCAGATCTATCTCCACTCATCAAAAGGTCCGTAACCTGCAACTGTAGTGAAAAATCACGACTCAATAAGGAACAAAGAAAAATGGCCCCGATGCTAGCAATATAGTGGTTTCTTAAACTAGGGGATCCCAAAGCTTTGGTTGGTTCACTACTATAAATGCCTATTATATAGGATGATAACTGGGGGTGCCTGTATGGCTTGAGAAACCGCCCATATTGGCCAAACAAATCATCTCTCCGACCACAACTGGGCAGAAACAGCTGTCAGCCTGGCTCAAGTGTGTGACAACAACAACCATGGTTTCGTTCATTGTTGTTGTTCATTCATGCTTAATCATGGTTAGTCCCAGGTTGCTTGATGCTTAAGCACGCTTAATCATGGCTAATTCCAGGTTGATTGATGATTAAGCACGCTTAACCATGGTTAGCACCAGGTTGATTGATGGTTAAGCATGGTTAATACCAGGTTGATTGAAGGCTAAGCACGGTTAATCATGGTTAGTACCAGATTAATTGATGGTTATGCATGGTTAGTCATGGCTAGTACCAGGTCAATTGATGGTTCAGCATGGTTAATCATGGCTAGTAACAATGAAACAGGGGGCATAATGCTGGAACAAAATATATAACAGTTTTTGAATCAAAAAGGCCTTACCCAGGAAGTCATTGATCTTAGATGCTTAGACTACAATACCAAGAAAATTGCATCTGGCTAATACTGCTGAACAAAGGCTGGTGGTTGCTTCTTGGGTGATATGATTCCCTGCTAGTTAATTCATGGTATGACAGCAATTGCTGCTTGATACCAGTGGTGCATACTGGTTAACCCCCAAAAGCAAGCAGAGGCAGAGCATTAAGTAGCCCTCTGCAACTTCATTCCCTGGCCATGAAAATCCCTGTCATTCCGACAAGATAGAGCCATGGAATGAAGCAGTTTGATAGAAATGAAAGCATCTCTGGCATCTTCCTGAAATTTCATCCATTTTGATGGCTTTTCTCAATGATACCTTGCCTCACGGGAACTGGCATGGTTGTTTTTAACACCGAATGCCTGGAGTAGGGATACTAGGCCTAGGCACCGAAGTGAAAACTGTTTTACGTCTATACATCTTTTGTTTCATTGTGGTTGATGATGGCTAACAATGATTAATACTGATTGTTATACGGTTGCATCCACAAGTGGTGGTACCCCAAACCATCCCAAAACCGTGATAAAATTGAACAAGGAAACTGTCAATTTCAGATTCTTACATCCTAAAGCCAAGTATGAATAGTAATCACAATATCAGCTCCTGGTGGGTATATTTTGGCAGCAAATCTATTGCGGTGCCAGGAAAAATCACCATTCTTAAGGAGTTTTTCATGATCAGGGATGGATCTCCCATGGATCCTCTGAGGGTCGCCACATTTCGTTGGCCCTGAAGCCTGAGGATGCAGCGTGAGAATCCAAGATGCCTCAAATGCTGAAGCTTCCCGATTGACTCATGCAGCTTGGAAATGTTGGATACCTGGCAACACCAACCCCGAGGTGTTAGGGAGTCCGCAAAAAACAGTGATCTGGAATTGCCGTCATCGATAAAGCCAAAAGCAACCATGTTTGACTATTGGCGATTCAGAACTGTAAATAAGTTTCTGTAGGCTTGGAACATGTTGTTTTGCATGCTTACAACCCAGTTTATGTATATGTATATACACATGTATTCACCATTCATTCTTTCAACCACAAGATCAGCGTTTCCACTCTAGCTGGCATGGCCAAACGTAGCTGGTAGTTTTTCATGAGCAACAATGTATAGCAATAGTCAATAGTATAACAATCGACCAGTGTTGTATAGGCTCAATCGAGTTAGGTACATACGCATCTGTGGATGCGTTGTGTAGATCCATGTGTGTATATATCTTTTTTGTATGTGTATATATGTATGTATGCATGTATATATATATATATATATATGTATACATACGTGTGTGTGTGTGTGAATGTAAATTTGTATATGCATATATTTAAAACGGAAACAAGAATAGGCATTATTTAGCATAGCCAATGAAGAGTAAGAATCGCAGGTGTTTACAAGAATAAAGCCACGAGCACAATCACCTAGAAGGGAAAGTCCCTGCCGACCAGGGCGACAACAAGAACAAGAATGGCCATGGTGCAATGCTGACAATTCTGATGTCAATATCATCCCAGCCATACAACAACCTAGGTTCATAAAAGCCTACCAACAACATGCAACAAACCAAGCTCAACCCCCAACCCAGCTCAATCCATGCTGTCCTTCAGTTCGATCTTGACCGCGAAGCCATCTTCACAGGTCAGCTGTGGGGCCAAACACGGATCTTCCAACGGCGCCACCGGCAGCAGTTCCCTCAATGCGTCCACTTCCGAGGCCACGGCTGCAGGCACCGTCCCCAACACGAAGCTCACAACGCACACAGCGAAACGGGACGCCATGACCACACAGCGCTCGAGAAGCGTTCAGCTGAGGCCACGGTGGTTGATCCATCGAAGCGAAAGTTACAGCGACTCATCACAACAAAGAACAAGTTGAGGAATTCGAGGCATCTTTACCGCCCTCACTTTGAAATGTCAAGATGTGGCATGCTGGACTTGTCTACAACATCAGCTGCCTTTTTTGCTGCTGGATGACCCTTCTGCACGCACTAAAAATCTGTGCTCGGGTTGGCTCTTTGACTCAGCGAGAGTTTCCACAGTCGTCGAAGTGTGGCGCAGGCACGTCACCAGCACCGTGGCTCATGGACATTCAGCCCTCTGGCAGAGACCAACGTGAGCCAATGGCTATCAATGGCTATCAATGGCTATCAATTGCTGTTGCTGTGGTGATTTTTCTGAATCACGAAAAGCTTCCGACCACACAACCAGATGAAAAGCCACAACTGAATGGAAATTTGAGTTTAATATTTGGTATGTCATGGCTTCCCTCGGTCTCGCTCCATCAGGACATCTATAAAACAAGTTGCTCCTTGACCTTTTGCTATACAACGCCTCAGCCCCAAATCATAACCAGCACCAGTGCGTGCTGCAACATATTCAAATTTCAGGTCCTGCAACACTGCGATGTTCAGTGCGAGCATGCGCACTTCCTGTAAAACTGTAAAAGTTTCTCGCGTGGCAAAGACACAGACTGCATGATAGACTATAGGCATCTAATTCATTGGGGCCTTGGAAGGTCATGGAAGGTCAAGCTACAAATCTCTAGCAAGGAAGTATTGAACGATCTCACTTTCCTGAGCTAGTTCTGCCACCGACGGTGGGCCTTTGCCCATTTCGCTCGAGTCGGGAAGGGGCAGGAATGGATACGTACATGTTTTTTGGCTTCTGTTTACATATGTACATGTTGGCCGGTCTGCTTGTCTTTGAAGAGCCCAGCTGGAGGCTTGGAGTCCATGACGAACAGAATGCTGCCCAGCACGAAGCAAATGTTTCCTGCGGCGCTCCAGCAGTTATCAATTGGGGTAGGTTGGGTAACCCATAGCGGTCACAAGCCTAGGCACCAACAGCTATAACACTGGTGGCCCAGGGCCTCATGGAGACAATTGCTCTTCAGCTGACACCCTAGGCGAGGACCTGCGTGCCATGGTGTGGTGATAGTAACAAGCATCACACAGTGATTCAACGTTGCCTTACTTGGGCTAAAGCTGACTGGTCATGTTGTGGGGATGCCAAGCACTGCCCCAACAAGTGGTAAGAACCTGGGGGGATGCACCAGACTGGGGAAACACGCCATGTCGCCATCATCTCCTGCATGATTCAGTAAGAGAAGCTTCAGAAATGGTTCAGGAAGAGGGAGCGCTGAAAGCGTGTAGCAGATACTTCCAAGCAGATACATCATACTGCCCACAAAATAGAGGTTCGTCATGGCTGCTATCGCCATGGCTGGTATCGTTGTAGCTAACTGACCTTTCTGAGAAAACACCAGCTAAAATTTGCGCCGGAAAGTGAGCGTACTGATAGATGATAGATCCATTGAGTCAACTGACCTTTCTGAAGCTGGGAAAACACCCAAATTCTCTACACCAAAATGATACTGTAAGTTTTTCAATGGGGGAAACACATGACACAGGCTGCCAAAATCCATTATGGTGGCAGGGTATCCCAAGCGGTCAAGTCATCAGCACCATCAGCATCCATCAGCTGAGCTTGATCATCAGTGGTACGCTTGGGGTTGGATCTCATCAACATCCAAAACAACAATCAACAGGATGGAAATCAACCAAGTCCAATTCTGCAATTTAACTATTGACAGAGTTTCAAACAAACACGGATGTTTTCTCTGGAGTTGAATCATCTTCAAAAAGGTGAGATTGGGAGAAGAGCCGCCATTTCATCCTGTAGCACGTTTCCATACGGTACCATAACAGTTTGAGAAGTTCTCCCTGACCCATCAGCTGCCCATCAGTGAAAGATTGAAGGAAAAGAACATCTATGACTTGTCTTAGAGCGCTGCTTGCTTGGCAAGCGGTGATGCCTAGTCGGCAAAACCAAATTCAGCAAGTTTGACCAAGCTTCGATCAGCCATGTCTGTTTTAAGAGTATCAAATTGAAATTTGTTGACAAGGTGTCAGAGCTTGTGCCAATTGTTGTTGACTTTCTCTGATCTACTCAAACGTCTCCGGCCGGTGTGGTTATCCATCAACCGCCCTCCAACCAGCCTTGAAAGTAGAAGACATCATTCGTCGGGCACCAATCTTCGCAAACCACAAATAATTCCATGACTCTGTGCTAAACCATCGCTGAACTTTATTGACCACAGGAGCCTTTCAGGCACTGCTGTTTTCACATTTGGCACCGGAACCGCACACAAGTCACAATGCTCAGCAGCAACTCCATAAATGGGTGCGCAGCTGCAATCTTGACTGACCTGTAACCAGGGTAATCACTTCCACCATTGGCACAATTGATTACAACCTGACCATGGGAACCAATTTCACACATTCAAGTTGTGTTTCAAAATCTGTCGCCAAAAGTGTTCCTCAATAAAAAGAATCTGGTCAGCCCTGGTGGCTAACGAGGCTAAAAATGCCCATGGGTTTCAATTTTATTTTCGCCCGGGGTATCCATTGCACACTCTGTTCAGGTCGTACGAGGGAGAGGAAGGCAGCATCTAATGTAATTAAGCAAAAAGGACCAACAAAGGTTGTGTTGCGGGAGGTCCTGCCAAACGGGCGCTCTACTCCGGTCACGAGAAGATTCGCTTATGCAGGAAGTGAAAATAGATAGGCCCTTGGAAAAGAGGCAAGAAAGGGGGACCGGAACAACGTGCCAAACCACCCCAACTAGACAACGGGTGGGCCGAGAGCGAAGGGATGATAGTTAGCTAATGTGAATAGCCATCGAAATGATTCTTGTCAGGGGCTCAGAAACCCAACAAGGTAGACAGGGAACAAGTGAATGACCCTCATGCTCGACAAGCACTAAGAGACCCAAAGAGATCGGGGACGAATGAATGATCCTTATGCTCGACAAGACTAAGAGACCCAAAGAGATGAGAAGAGGACAAATGTATGATGTCAGTGCTCCACAAAGGCTGAGACCCAAAGAGATGAAGGGGGACGAATAAAGGATATTGATGATCGACAACCACGAGACACAAAATTTTTTTTTCTGCGAGGACGCTGCGTTTGCACTGTGGCAGCGGTCATGAGTAATTTTTTTTTTGCGTGGGGTTGTGCCGTTGTGGCGCGGCGCCTCGGTCACAAGTACACATCGCGAAGTGAAAAAAAGAAGTGCCATTGACCATAACAACTAAGGGGGAACCAAGGAAAAACACAAACCAACAAAACAGGTGAAACTTCCGCTCTCACGCAACTCAAGTGTCGATTGGCATGGCTTCAGCATAACTCTTCACTCTTCCTGTGATCCCAATGGTCGCCAGTGAGTATGGTGATCCAATTCCATGTACCATCAGCAGGCTGGGTTTGTAAAATCACTCCCAATGCTATGAAGGCACCTTTTGCAGCAACGAAATGGCATAGATCACACTGCAACCTGGTAAAGGATAACGCTGTAGCCAAAGAAAGCCAGTGCTGGTGAAAGGCGAAGCAAAAGTAGTACAAGAGCCAAAGCTGAAGGGGGGCAGGCGCCCCACTCCACTGAATTTGCAAAGTCAAGGGGCCCTCCCCAGAGGGCCCCCATGCAGATGTATTGCCTGACCGGAGTCAGGAAGTGTTCCTTCTTATCGAAGGTTGCGAGGTGTAGGTAGCCTGGCAGCACGCCATGGCACCTGTTCAAGTCGTGTTGCCTCCCTGGTGTTGGTACAAGAGAGCAGAGGTGGTGACAAGGTTGTGCCACCCACTGCATAGCCGGCGTCTTGCTGGTGTTGTTCATCCAATTGAAAAGCACATAGTGAACCGGCCAAAGCTGGCTAGAACACGATATCCTCATGCAGAGGCTCATTCCCAATGGCCCGAGGCCTGCGCATAGAGGGCGACACGCCCCTCAGGGCATAAGGACATGGAGTTGTGGCCAGGCTTTTCAATTGTCTTCAATCGCCGACTTGATCCTGGTGAGCTTGTGCAAGCAAGTGAGGTGGGCACCAAGAAGCAGATGCACCTCCTCTACGGAAATCACCAGGGCGAGTGGTTTGACAAGGGCACAGTCCAAGCCAAACGCAGAGACCCACAAGCCCTGGTCAATGAATTCGGCCATGAGCAACATCGGTCACTTGTATGGGCAGCTGATTCCTGGCAATCCTCCTCGCAGCATGTCTGTACCCCCTCGCAATTGCGTTGACTGAAAAATACCATGGCTCGCCCCCGCGCCGGAAGACCAGACTCCAGCGAGTCAGGTCAGGGCCTACCCCTTCCCCTAAGCCCTTGTGGGGCTTGGTAAACGGCTGCGGCGATACGCTGCCGAAGCAAGGCTTTATTGCCAATTGGCACGATAGCCAGATTGGCGATGGGGTTTTCTGTGTACAGACAATACTTTCTCTCTAGTTGTCAAACAGGGTGCTTGCGCCCGGTCTGTCCCTTTTGTGTTTTGCTTCCTCCTGGTGGTTTCCTCTTTTGGGTTCCGGTTAGGTAAGGTTCTGGGTATCTTTGGTTCCTCTGAGAGAGTCGTGGCCGCGTGGTTTTATAAAGTCAATTTCAATCTTTGAAATCTTTTGTAAACTTTTGGAATCAATTTTCGAAACCCAACCTCAACGAGGAACATGTTCCGCTTGGGTTGTCTTAAACCGCTTTGATGTGTTTGATCAAACGAATCTCGAATCTTGATTCATGCTCAGACATGTCTTGTGCACTTTGGATATCTTCATGTGAAGAGATCACTTGATGATATATAACCCCCGCTGTCTTGGCTTAAGGGTTGTGGTGGGTGGGTTAACCCCTTTCGCTTGCTATGTTTGGTAAGTGAGTGGAATCAGGGGTAAAGAATGGAATCTGACGATGACGGTGAAGCTGAATCTGGTGAAATGCCTCTGAAGGGCTATCGCAAACGGTGGGCCTCCAGTGCCGGGTGCAATGACGCTGCCTCTGCGAGTGCTGGTCTGGATCCTCTAGCCAATAGTGCAGTGACTCCTTTTTGTCAGCAGTTTGGTCACATGCTAGGTGATGAGGACATGCCAGATTTTGCTGCAGTGTCACCCTTTGAGTCATTTAGCCTGGTTGATGGAGATGCTATCGAAGAGCCTCTACCTGGTGGGACACCTACGTTCAGCCCTCAGTCAAGCTTCAGTTATGTTCCATCCATTGATTTGCGCAACAGAAGTTACTGTATTGTCATGCAAGATGAATCTTCAACTGAGCGTGCTTGGAAGTCCAGGGCTTTAGAAGCCTCGTCTAAGCGAGCTAGAGCGTTCAGGATGAAGCAGCCTTGGGAGCATGCAGGTCTGAATGGTGTATTTGGATCGTCCGACTATTTGCGGGGAACGATACTTGCTGACAGTGCAAACATGTTCATTCCTTCTTCCATTGGATTACAAGACATTCTCAACACTAGCATTGGGACTGTAGCAACAGTTGCAACTTCAGATGAGTCTGCATCGGTGCCTGTTCACAGCTTGAAATATGCTCGACGAGAACTCCCTGACGAAGACGTTAGGCGCACTGCTTTGGACAGATTACGATGTTTGCTGGTTCTGGATGTCGCTGCGACCAGATTAGGACAGAGCTTGCAACAAATCGCCAATAGGACCTCTTCAGCTGATTTGATTGAACAGTCGGTGCGGGATTGTTTCAGGGCTAAAGCTTCATCAACACTTCAGAAACGAGCTGCTTCTTTGTGGAGGTTGTCCAAGTTATTGTTGAATGTTGGAGCCGAGACACCCTTGACATTTACAGAGGAACAGTTGTACGAGTGCCTATGTGAACTGAGAGCTAGTGGTGCAGGGGCAACGTCTGCTCAACACATCATTGAAGCTTTGTGGTTTCTGGATGGAACAGCAAAATTTGTTTCAATGGATTTGGCAGTGGTCGTCTCAGGGAGGTGCAAAGGTGTAGCAAGAGACATGTACCTTTGTAAGAACCCTCTGCAGCAGAAGCAGCCTTTACTCGCAGAACACGTCCGAGCCTTGGAGAGGTGCATGTTGAGTATGCCATCTAAAGACCAGTGCATCGTCGGTCAACTACTACTGTGCATCCATGCTTGTTGTCGATGGCGGGATGGTCAACACATCAAGAGGGTATCCCTGGAAAAAGGCGACGGCGAGATACTGGTTTGTTGTGAAGCTTTGACGTCAAAGACTTCGCTGACTGCTGAATCTCAAACTAGATTTCTGCCTTACATTGCATTGGGGACTGGGCTCACTTGTGAAGATTGGGTTACTCCCTGGCTTAGTGCAAGAGCAGTGGAAGGCTTGGGCAACGATGAGTATTTTCTTCCAAGCTTTTCTGACCGTCGAGGTGACTGGACGGATGCGCCCATGAGCTCCTCAGAAGCTACTTGTTACATGCGTGACTACTTGTTGGAGGCTGGAGTGGAATTGCGGGAGCTTACAAACTTTGGGTCTCACTCGTGCAAGACAACGCTGCTTACTTGGGTGGGCCGCTCTTCAATCATCCAGTTCAGTCAAACAGAGCGAAGGCAGCTGGGACATCACATGAAGCCTGGAACAAAGAGCATTCTCACTTACAGTAGGGAGGCATACACAACGCTGTATGGCAAGGTGTTGGCAATGTTCAAAACCATACGTGATGGATCCTTTGACCCAGATTTGCCAGCTGTTCAGAGGATGGTTCAGACTGCCAACGAAGTGGGGAAACAATTGCAGGCAACGCCAGATCCGATCATTGTGCAAGGAGACGAAGCATCAGATTCAGACTCGAGTTTGGGGTCGGAAGTAGATCTACAGCCGACTTTTCCGAGCGAGGGTTTGGATGAGACACATCGGGTGAAGGCATTCTCAGCAGTCCCTGCCACTTCCTTGGTAGTTCATCGAATTTCTGGGATTGTTCACGTAGCGAATGAGGACAGTTTTCTTGTGTGTGGCCGTAGACCTTCAGCCAACTTTGTATCATATTCAGACATCGAATTTGAGCATCCTAGCCTAGAGAGTTGCGCGCAGTGCCTTAGAACCTTGAAATCAAGGCATCATAAGGACGTTGACATGGAGTGACAAAGAGCGCAAACCAGCAAACAATGGAATGCATGCATCGCATGTAGCCAATGCTGCGTGGTGCTCTGGCCACTTAGTCAAACTGTGATTCTCTTGAGGCATAGGTTGTTTGAAGGTGGAAGCTGCTGAAGTCATTTCTTTCATGCATGCTGCAGCTGTGACTTCACGGAATGCAGAAGCAGTTCTCAGCGCTCCATAAAGAACATGGGGTTCATTTATTCGGTTTCGGTACCGATTTTCGGACTAAAATGAACCCCCGCATTTTTTTTTAACTTTTGCGTTTACTTTTGAAGCAGTCATGTGGCCACACACACACTCATTTCATTCCTTTCATGCGTGCTGCAGCTGTGACTTCACGGAATGCAGAAGCAGTTCTCGGCGTTCCATCAAGAACATGGGGGCTCATTTATTTGGTTTCGGTACCGATTTTCGGACTAAAATGAACCCCCGCATTTTTGACTTTTGATTTTAATTTTGAAGCTGTCATGTGGCCACACACACTCAACAAGAGAAACTAAGTAAACAGAACTTTGTTAGGCATACCTTCTTGCTAAGCCATGACATCTGCAACTCTTGAGTCCGAAGCAACCTTTGAGGAACGAGCAAAGGTGATCGGGCTCGACCAGCCGGTCATAACTGCATTGAAGGCAGCAGGTTTTGCGACCTATGGTGCTTTTGCATTTGCAACATCATACACACCTCAGAGTCAAGACGAAACTGCATTTCAGACCTTCATAGCACGAACCTTGGGGCGTGATCCAACTGATGCTGAGCTTTCCAGACTGCGCAGGTTATTCTTTGAGTCTCACTCCTTGGCGCTTCAGGATCTCAGGTCTAGAGTTGAGTCAACTTCAGAGGCCTCAGCTCCATCCAGGAAGCTGCCGACTGCTGAGCGGGTTGCCAGGCAGGCCAATCAAGAGGCTACATTGAAAGGAGTCATTTTCGATCCTGATACCACTCCTGCGAACCAGTTGGTCGATCATTTTGTGGAGATGTTGGAAACTGGAATCATAACTTACATAAAGCCCGAGCAATGCTGCAGTCGTGCACACGAGGTTGCATCCATCAAGAAAGACTCTGCTGTATCTACAGACATTCATGGTGTCCTCAAACTTGGTTCTAAATCTTCAGAGGTGACTTGTGAGGCCAATACTGAGATCAAGCTGCGTGCAGCCCTGCAGCGTCGAAGTTTGGCAATGGACTTAGCAGAGTTAGCCTCGTACAACTCCATTGAGTCCTGGGTCCAGTTCCTTTTCGCCCAATTGATCAAGGAACAACCGAAAGGGTTTGCAAAGATATCGTTGCAACAAATCCTTGATTGTGACAAGCAGCTTTTTGTGTTGGCCTCTCATCGAACCATGGGCAAACTGAAAGCTCCTGCCCCTGGTACTGCAAAGCCGTTGGATGCACAGATTGATCAATTGAGGAATTCGCCGGAGGTTCTTCAGTACCTGACGCCTTTGCCAGCTGTCAGGCCACCGCCAAGGTCCAGAAGACTCAGCCAGCGCCTAAACAAGGCACGAAGAATCCGGCCTCGGGCTCCAGCAAGTTCCAGTTGCCGGAAGGGTGTGTGAGTCACGATGATGAGAACAGGCCATTGTGCTTCCTTTGGCAGCAGGGTAAATGCAAGTTCAAGGGCCCTCCAGGCAAACGATGTGCCCGAGGATATCACAAGTGCTATAAGGCCGGATGTTTCAGGCTGAAACCATATCACTTGTGTACCCACACAGACTGACTTGCGAACAATCCGGTTTCATCCGTTCCTTCGACGGGCCCACCTTTGTGTGTCGAGCTCTTCGCGGGACGGGCTTCATTTTCGCGAGCATTAATCGATGCTGGCTTTCAGGTGATTAGTGTGGATCACGAAGTTGACTCACCATTTGCTCCAATTGTACAGTTGGATTTGTTGACACCTAGCGGAGTTCAAATCCTTTGGAACATCTTACATTTGCCAAACCTTTTTGCAATACATTTGGGGGTCCCGTGTGGAACAGCAAGCCGTGCAAGAGAGCGTCCCATCAGTGCTGAGCTCAAGGCTCGGGGGGTACCGCAACCCCCACCATTGCGTTCTGCCTCACATCCGCTCGGAATCCCTGGATTGAGCCAGTTTCACACCAACAAGGTCCAGAGTGCCAACGCGCTATATGCATTGACTTTGACCATCCTCATCTTTGCACTTCGCCATGGCATAATTGTAAGCGTGGAGAATCCCTCTACAAGTTGGCTGTGGTCAGTGCTGGTTGCATTATTGCTGCGTGATCATACACCTGCTGAGGCAACATTGTACAATCAATTGGTCTTGGTCACTTTCCACGCATGCTGCCATGGTTCGTCGAGGAAGAAAAGTACTGGTTGGTTATCTACCCCAGGTGTCTTTCAGGCCCTCGAAGCCGTGTGTCAAGGAGATCACGACCACCTCCCTTTTGGTGTCTCTTGGGGAAACAATCGCTGGCACTTTGACACATCCTCCGAACGAGTGTACCCCAGGTTGCTGGCCCAGCGAGCTGCAGCGTGTCTAGTGAAGGCAGCCGCCGCAGCTAATATCAGTTTGGAACCTTCAATGCGACTACATGATAAAGCCACTGCTGCCCAAGGTCGTCAAAGCAAGCGGCATAAAGCCTTAATTCCGGAATTTCATCACTTTCAGAAACTCTCACGCTTTGACACATTGCCACCTAACTGCAAGCGTGTGCCTCCTAATGTAGGGGGTAAGGAGTCGGAGGAGGCTTCACCATCTGATGCTGCTTTCATGGCTGATATAGTGAAAGTAGGCTTTTATCACGCTCCAAAGCAGTTTTTGTGTTTGGCGTTGGAAGTTCAGCACCCCATGGATACAGTGAAACATCTTGAGCAACCTACATTAGATGCGCTGGCTTTCAACTTCAAGTACCCGGCAGACTTGATCAAACTTGAGAGGAAGAAGAATCTTTTGCAGGCCAGGTTGTTGTCGAAAAAGCTTGAGGCCGACGAGCTACATTTGCATGAGCAGCTTGAGCCCTCCTTGAGGAAAGTACTGCATGGCAAACGGTTGCTTTTGTGGAAAGAACTTCTGAGGAAATACGACTATGATGACATGGGTGTGTGCGACTTTATGTTTAAGGGAGTGCCGTTGGTTGGTCAACATGATATTCCTAGCTGCTATCCGGTCCAGTACAAGGTTGCCACATTGACAGCCGATGATTTGGATCGTTCTGCAATCTGGAGGAGAAAAGCGATGTTGGGGAAGAATCGTGGGGAAGTTAACTTGGAGCACGTTCGCCACCTGGAAGAGACATGCAAAGAGGAAGTAGACGCTGGCTTTTTGGATGGACCGTTTCATTCTGAAGACGAGGTGACTGCAGTGCTTGGGAGACCTGACTGGTCTCTCATTAGACGCTTTGTGTTAGTGCAAGGCGTTGAGATGAAGCTGAGGCCCATTGATGACTGTTTGGAGTCTCAGCTCAATGCTGCTTACACGTCCACGTCTTATTTGAAACTGCAGGACCTTGACTATGTCACTGGATTAGCGCTCAAAGTGGCGGAGGCGTCGTCCAGTGGTGCTCAGCAGCATGGTTCGGGGGCTTGGCTGGGTAAGTGCTTGGATCTTTCTAAAGCCTATAAGCAAATGGCAGTGCTTCCTGAGCATCGTCACTATGGTGTTATATTCTTCCATGATGCTGGTGGCAGACCGAAGTTCTACATCTCAAACTCGCTGATGTTTGGTGCAACTGCGGCAGTGTACTCGTTTAATCGAATGAGTCGAAGCTTGTGGTTTCTCCTCAACAAGATGTTGGCCATACCTTGTGGAGTATTCTATGATGACTTCCCTCTTCTATCACCCCGTGAGACTGCGTGCGATGCTGATAGCGCGGCTAGCGAACTCCTTGATTGCCTTGGGTGGAGGCATGCCCGCACTGGGCCTAAAGGCAAACCCTTTGAATCGGATTTCACAGTGTTGGGGGCTTCTCTGGATTTGTCGCGTGTGCGTGAGGGCGTGGTCACCCTTAGCAACAAGGAGGGACGGGTTGAGAGGATTTGTCAGCAATTACAACAAGTGAAGAGTGTTGGGAAACTGAGTGTCCATGAAGCGCAGGTGTTGCATGGTCTCCTGCGTTTCTCTACAGGGTTCTTCGCTGGTCGACACTTACATCAGGTTTGTTCAGAGCTGTTACAACTTGCTGGCTCTGATCCTCGGCAGTTGGGATCTTTTGTGGACTATGCTTCAACTACCTTGGCAATGTGCCGCCCCAGGACTCTCACGGTTGGCTTCGAGAAGAGGCCAATCTTGATCTTTACAGATGGTGCTTGGGATGACGGCACGAGTGGCCTCGGAGTTGTAGTGATCGACACTGCAAGTGACTTTCGTGCGGTACTCAGTGGATGCGTGCCCGACAAGCTGCTGGACAACTGGCGTAAGAGTGTTGGCGAACAGCTCATTTGCCAAATTGAGTTTTTTGCAATCCTGTGGACTCGCTGGCGATTCCGTGACCTCATGAAGGACCGACGATCCATATGGTGGGTGGACAATGAAGCTGCTAGGTTTGGTCTCATCAAAGGGATCAGCCCAAGCCTTGCAATGCAAGGTTTGATCCGTGAGTTTTACATCATGGACCTTGCGTTTCCTACCTTCAGCTGGATCGAACGAGTACCGAGTTCATCGAACATTGCAGACCCTCCTTCTCGGCAGGATCCCCAGTCCATTTGCAGTGTCCTTGGAGTTTCTGAATGGGAACGCATAGCTGTGCCAGATTCTCTCGTAGACTCCATTCTTTCCGAACGGCTGGTGGTGTAATGGGGGGAAGTCGGACCAGCCTTTATACACTTAAGGTGTAATTGGAATGGTCTGATACCAAAACGAATTTCCTTGGATCTTGCTTGGAATGAATGTGAAACATTCACCTTGACGAATTTCCCCAGACTCACCGCGAGGTGTCGAAAACACTGAAGCCGTTGCAGCTGAAGCCGTTGTTTGTGTGATTTCGTTTTTCCGACGATTTTTCATTTTGACATGAGCGGTCGAATTTTTAGATGTGTTTCGACGAATAGATTTCCTTTTGGAATCCTCTCTCTGGAGCCTCTTTTGATAGATATCCTCTCCTCAATATATACTTACCTGGAACCCTTTAGGAAACAACCTTTATAGTTGGAAGCAATGTGATGGACAGACTTTGACAAAATAGGAGAAGGGGTTTTCTGTGTACAGACAATACTTTCTCTCTAGTTGTCAAACAGGGTGCTTGCGCCCGGTCTGTCCCTTTTGTGTTTTGCTTCCTCCTGGTGGTTTCCTATTTTGGGTTCCGGTTAGGTAAGGTTCTGGGTATCTTTGGTTCCTCTGAGAGAGTCGTGGCCGCGTGGCTTTATAAAGTCAACTTCAATCTTTGAAATCTTTTGTAAACTTTTGGAATCAATTTTCGAAACCCAACCTCAACGAGGAACATGTTCCGCTTGGGTTGTCTTAAACCGCTTTGATGTGTTTGATCAAACGAATCTCGAATCTTGATTCATGCTCAGACATGTCTTGTGCACTTTGGATATCTTCATGTGAAGAGATCACTTGATGATATATAACCCCCGCTGTCTTGGCTTAAGGGTTGTGGTGGGTGGGTTAACCCCTTTCGCTTGCTATGTTTGGTAAGTGAGTCCCGCCCAACCCATCCCTGACTAGGGGGGGGGAAGTCGGACCAGCCTTTATACACTTAAGGTGTAATTGGAATGGTCTGATACCAAAACGAATTTCCTTGGATCTTGCTTGGAATGAATGTGAAACATTCACCTTGACGAATTTCCCCAGACTCACCGCGAGGTGTCGAAAACACTGAAGCCGTTGCAGCTGAAGCCGTTGTTTGTGTGATTTCGTTTTTCCGACGATTTTTCATTTTGACATGAGCGGTCGAATTTTTAGATGTGTTTCGACGAATAGATTTCCTTTTGGAATCCTCTCTCTGGAGCCTCTTTTGATAGATATCCTCTCCTCAATATATACTTACCTGGAACCCTTTAGGAAACAACCTTTATAGTTGGAAGCAATGTGATGGACAGACTTTGACAAAATAGGAGAAGTTTCCATGGACAATGGTATCGCGCGAACAAAAGGGCCTTGGCCAGTGCACCAATGCGTGCGGAAGCATCCCTGATAGGATGGCCTGATGGTGACCGGATACTGGTGAGCCATTCATGATGGCCGCTGGCCCGGCTGCGATCCTCCACGGAGCCCCAGCCAGGATCTACATAACGAGCCTGCAACGCCATTGGGTCAGCAAAAAGAGCATCTCGTACAAAGAGGTTTTGGACATTATAGGCAAGCGCCTCATTATCCTTATAGGCCCTCGTGAAGCAGAGTGCATATTTGTGATACACTTGTTCTACTGACGTAGAGGCATCAAAGTACTTGGCCCCGATAGTCATCAATCGCGCCGGTGATAGCATCATGAGGTCCCACCCGGCAGGAGCATAGTTCGTCCATGTGTTGGCCGCCGTACCTCCGCAGTAACTGGCTGAGTGCCGCGGTGGAGCTTTGACCTCTATGGCACATGTAGTCGGAGCCCGGCTCATAGACAGCAGCTCAGTAGGGTTATTGGCTAAGAGTCCGGCGCAATACAGTTGGTGAACCAGGGGATGCTCTGGCTGCACTGGAGCTGGGAGCTCGGGTACATTGGCTCGTCCTTGGTTGATTCGCATCAGCGAGTAATTCTGGGGCTTGTCCACCTTGGGCGCTGTCACCTTGAGCTCGACCACGTCGGCCTGACCATTTTCATAGGTGCCGAAGAACTTGAGGCGTGTAGAGTTCTTCTTCAGAATCTGGCCATAGAAAGCCATAGGGAAATACACCTTCAGGTCTTTGAGCGGTAAAGTGCCCTTGTTCTGATCAGTGCCGGTGTCACGCACAAGAAGAAATGAGCAAAGGGAGGAAATGGTCCGCCGGGCCGGGTCCAGGTGAGCTCGTTCCGTCGTCCGAGAATGTTGCAAGGCCGAGGCCAGCTCAGCGATCAAACATTTTTGCCAAAAGGCTGCCGTGGACAAAAGGTTCCACTCAGACGCGAAGCGTGCGAGTTCTGTCGATTCGATGCCTTGAAAGAACTCCGCGATGAGACTGCCTACTGCAGAAGTGGCTGTGAGCAGCGCAAACTGAATGTCCTCGTCATGGGCTTGTTGCTGTCGAGGATCGTATAGCCTACGCTGCAAGGTAGCCCGGAAGAGGTTTTGTTTGAACAAGTTAGAACCTAAATAAGTACGGAAAGCAATTCTGCCCATGGGCCATTCCGGCGGGAGACGACTAAGGTCATGGGGAGTGGGACACATCGAGAGAGCAGCTTCGGTACGCCGCCCATGGGTGAGAAATTCGTTGACAAAGGCGGCATATTCCTGGCAGAGTTGGAAGTAGTAATCGAGCATGCTCTCCCTGGCCTTGTCAGAGGAAGGGAAATCGATGTCTGTGGATTCTTCCATGAGGACTGTGACTACTTGCCACTTAGCTCGGCTCGTGTGTCGTTGACTACGACGCAGTGCTCCTCGACTATTTGCTGAATCCAGCGATTCTGCAATCGAGTCATTGTGGGAAGAGAAGGCCTCGTCAGACACCTCCGGAACAGGGGCAGCTTCTCGTTCTTTGCGTTTTAGCAAGGGAGGACGGAGCTCATTTGGGGACTCCTCAGAGACCTCTGTGGCCGAATGGCCATTGAGGACAAGGTCACGTAAATTAAACTGGGGTCGGTAGGCCATGCATCATAGAAATGCCCACGATGAAGCGGCCACATAACATGTGCCTTGGTCGGCTGACTATATCTGAGCTGGATCCGGCCGGATGTGTTCACATGTACCAAGTGCCAGCCTTGGCCAGCTGGGCGCACGACCCAAAGGGGTTTGCGCTGATTGTCCCGAGCATAACCCCACAAAAAGCCCATGAAAGTGCCTCCTGGGAAGCACAGGTGCTGAGAATAGGGACTGGTGAACCGCGGGGCTTCGACCAAAATTAAGTGCAGGCGAATGACATGTGGTCCAGCTGGGCCTTTGCTCAACCATCCTAGACAGAGAGGGAATGGATATTCGCCAACAACGCTACCCTCCAGAGCATTATCCATGTCAGCTTCGGAAACAATGTCATGGTTGAGGTAGCTCTGTGCCTTAACTAGTCCTGGGGCATGTGTCACAACCAATCCGAGGCCAGCTTGGAGCGTGCCCACCACCTGGGCCATACCAACAAGTCCTCTCATGTCGATCCGGTAACAAGATAATGCCAATCGCCCGGGAAAGACCGACATTGGCCCTTGCATAGGCCTCAAAGTTGGCTCTGTCGTCATATTGATCATGACCTGACAAGAAGGAGACACCTGATTGAACTAGGAAGGAACGATAACATGTAGCCCCCGCTAACTTGACGGTATTCTCCACCCGGAGGGGAACACGTGTGAGAAACGGTTGGTCAAAGTCATGGTGGTCATCCTTGCCTTTGCCTTTACCCTGGCCTTTGGGGCCCTTCGACTGTTTTCCCCCACTTGGGACAGGAGAAGGCACATTGTTACCCTGGGATCGGTCCTCAAGATGCTCATTGCCTGATCCATTGGCGCTGGGTCATCTGTCAGTCTCTTCTCAGTAAGCTGTAGCTCTTGCGCCATGATGGTAAACAACTCCTTGTCCGCTCGCACCAATTGATCCAAAGTCAACTTAGAATAACCAGCAGGAGCTTCTTTTGTCAACAAAGAAAGAAGTTGCTGAACCCAAAGTTGATGTGTATCCCATGAAATCAACTTGCACTGATCCAACGCAATTCCCCTCCTCATCATGGCCCATTGCCAGCGCAAATCAGTGGACGTGTCAGTCTTGACATCAGGATCAGCCGTGGACACTTTCAGCAACTGTTGTTCAATTGAAACGATAGAAGATTTCTCTTTGGTCGACATAGTAATCTCCGCTTCTCTTTTCGAACACTTCGATGGAGGAATCCAAATGACGTTGCTGCTATCACACATAGTGTTGGCCAAATCGATCAATGCATGAGAAGGTTGCAACTCTCCAGAAATGCTAATGCCATTGAGTCGTTTCTGTTGTGTAATCAGCCGTGCCTGCTTCTCTGCATTCGGAATCTTCCTGACCCCTTCCACTCCAGTGTCAGCTGTCACACGACTCTTCAGGTTTGCAATCACAATTGTCACCGCTTCGAAATGAATACGCTTCACATCAGTGATTTCACCCAATGTCAAACCAATTCCATTGTTCAAAGTTGCGCAGAAATTTTTGAACTCTTCTTCAGTAGGAGGTTTCTGCGGACTGCCAATTGCAAAAGCTAACTTCGCATATGTGCTGATGCGCTGAGCAATCAAAAGGTTCTTCAAAGTAGATGTAGGATCCACACTGTCGCAATGTTGCTTGAATGCTGCCACTGAGTCCACAATCGACATGGCGCCGAAGTGATCTACGAAAGCACTAAACAAATCAAATTAAAATTAGTGCTTTATAAGAAAGCAACATTCCAACCTATGCGACTGATATTAAACTTGAAAGCTGAAAGAATGAAAAGATAAACTTGTATGTTGTTTGGCAACATGCAATTCAACTCAACTTTGAATCTGTTTGCCAAAATTTGTTCATGTCGACCACCGCAACTCTTGAGTCTGCATAGCTCACGGCCAGCTCTCTCAGCTGCTGCGCTTCAAAATGAACATGTGAAATTGCAACTCATTCGTTCAACTGAAGTGGGAAGTAAGCAGGGCGAAAGAAGCAAGAGGATTGGGAGAAGGACTTTGGAGTGAATCTGTCAAAGACTCTTTCACTACCCTTCCCTTTCTCATCAGAATACTATAATCCTCTTTCACGCCAACAGCTTGCTCTTAAAACATACATCAACGCCCCGCGCGCCGCGCGCGCGCGCCTAGAGACCCTTGAATTTGACCCCCTCCCGGCGCGCGCGCGCGCGCACGGCGCGCGGCGCGCCAGGAGCGCAAACCACAGAACAAAGGGAAAAGGTCCAACTATTTCGTTTACGTCTACCCCCGCAACTCTTGAGTCTGCACGGCCAAAGCCAGCTCCTTCAATCGCGACGGCCCATGACATGTGTCAAGTGGAGCACGTGAAGCAAGCGCCTAAGAAGAACTGGGTACAAGAATCAAGGTGAGAGGAAAAGAAGCGAATCTGTCTTAGCAAGTGCTGAGACTCTTTCAATCCCCATTCCAATTGACAACCCCAGTCCTTTTCATCTCAGTCCAAAAGCTTGCTCTTGAAACACTGACGGCACTGTGAAACATCAAACCTTTGGTTTGCATCTGCCGACTCATTTGTCTCTGCGCAACGTCGGCCACACAAAAAGAAATGTCTGTGCCCTTCTTGCATCAAATGACAGGTTCTCAACTTCTTGTGCTTCCACAAGGTTGTGTTGTCTGGCAAAACAAAGGGCTGAGGCCGATACGTGCTAGGCTGTATGAAACTTTCCTCGTCGGTCGAAGAACTGGAACATGAAGTGCAATGCTCATCTTCTGAATTCTCATCCTTGATGTGAACTACTTGGATGCTCGGCTCGGG
>VSDK01004596.1:71348-89576 GCA_009767595.1 Symbiodinium kawagutii | reverse complement strand
TGTGTGAGAGCACCACCCGTTCCGAGGGACAATCATTCACCGCAGGGGGCAGCAGGGAGTCCATAGTTCTGCTGCCAACGAAGACAGCTATGGATACTCCGTGAAGCAGATTGGGACGCCAATCTGTGTACCTGCTATGATGTGTTTGAACTGTTGATCAAGCTGTTCTAATCCCAGTGTTTCGTCACCTCAGCCGAAGTCACTTGAAGCCGTCAGTCGCCACTGCATTTTTCCGATGTTCGTATACAATGGAACCAGGGAATGCCCATCATCCTCTCACAACCACCATCATCCTCTCATCGCCAATTTGGCTTTCGTGTCTATCAGGACACATCCGATGGGTCTTATCGATTGTGATACTGGTAGCATGTGACCCATTCGGTCTTTCAAGTGTGTGTGTGTGTGTGTCGGGTGGGGGGTTTGCACAAAGGAGACGTGTGCTGGATGTGTCTGCTTGCTGCTTTTATTGTCGTTTTTCAGACTTAGAGACACCATGGACTCAACATCAAGATATGACGAGCGAGACCACCAAACTGCGTCGATTGCGAAAGAACGACTCGTCATACCAAGCTGCTTCAATCCAAAGCCCACATAATCGTTTCCTCGTTGTGGTTAGGAAGGAGCCATGGACATCCAACAACATCCATAAAGATTTACATAAAGGTGTAGCATGGTGTAGCAAAGCCAGGAGGGCGGTGCATCGGGTTCTAAGCAGACAGGAGACCTTTGAGGATCTTAAAATCAAAGAGGAGCCCTCAGAGACCTCCCCAATCAGCTAGAGGAGACCTCGCTTAGTCAATAGGACATGCGTTTACTTGCGCAAGACGCGCTATGGCAGCCTTCGAAGTCGAAGCTTTTGAGGAGGGGGTCTTGGGGTCAAGAAGCGAAGTCGATATGTCAGCAAGTGCACATAATTACTGTATGTATATAAATAGATATAAATAAACAAATAAATAAATAAATAAATACATATATATATATATAAATACATATATTTATATACCACATACATTATATAATATGTTTATATATACATATATATATATATATATCTAGATTTGAATCATTATGAACATGTTTGAACTATGTGTTTTTTCTCGCGTTGAGCATGAAGCGGACAAGCTCTAAGAACAGGCAAAGAAATGGATCCAGAAATGAACTGATGATGCCCATGTGAAGCCAATGTGAAGAGATGGACTTCGTCCCTGACAGGAAGTCCACCAGGTGGTGGCACAGCTCGTCAACGGCGCAGATGAGGCCTGGTGCCTTGGAGGCTGTGCTTTGCGGAAAGGGCTTCTCTACTCGTTGGTGACGGATCAAGCTGGCATATCTGGCAGCTGCCTCGTGTGGGTAAAGGCAAGACGTGCAAGCAAGCGATAGGGCCCCTTCTGTTTCAATGCGGAAAAGGTCTTACAACCAAGAAATGTTCAAAGCACCACTGCCAGAAAAAAAGAAAACTTCCGTCTAATGAAGCCTTCAGATCCCTTCAGTCTTCGTTTCAGCGCCATCAAGTTCATTCTTGAAAGTTGCCGTGAGGCCTTTGACTGGGCCTTCGACCATTTTGGAAAATGTAAGGAGGCAGGGGCTGTTCAAGTTGCCTTGATCCACCGTGCTACAAAACATCACCAAGACACTTTCTATGACTGTGACACACACACAGTAACACATCCGTGTTCTTCTTTTTATTCTTTTTCTTCTCTTTCTTCTTGTTTCCCTCTCTTTTTTCACCCTTTCTGTGAATTTTTTCCACTTTCTCTTTTTGATCTTTTTGATTTTTGGTCCGCTGTAATTATTCCACTGTGCTCCAGTGTGCTCCAGTGTGTTCCACTTCTTTGCACTTTCATTTCTCTCTTCCAGGCCCTGTCAAAGCCCTTTACCTTCCGAAGCCGGGAGGAGCACAGCCCACCAGCTCACTGATAACATGCAGTTGGAAATCAGGTGAAACTGGATTTCGTTTGCTGAGTTTACTTAGTTTGCTGCGAGTTGATAGTTTTGATCAATTTCAAGGCGTAAACGGTTTGAGCTTTGGAGAGTCAGCCAGGATACGATGGACTTGCCCAAGTTGGCAAGGGACATCATGACCAATAGGCTTCATGGCTTCTCCGTTGTCCAGTTGATGGGTAAGTCAGTCTTGTGGAGATCACCCTTGCCGCTTCAGGCCACGGCTTGCAACGGAGCCTTTGGTGAAGATTGTGGATGAAGTGCGAGACTCACATCGTGAGCCAATGTCCATGTCCAGAAGCTTTGAACAAGGGGAGCCAATAGGAGTTGGTTTGAATGCCATATTGTTGTGGGTGGCCGGAGTAGATAAGGTCAGCCGCACACTTCGATTGCACCAAAGCGACTGCTGTGCGTTGGAGTCCTTGCAGTTTTGCGTAGGTCTTTCTCACCGAGCCAGAAAGTGTGCAAACAAGTGTAATTTTGATGATTTTTGATATCATATATTTTGATATTTTGTTGTTTTTGTTCGTGCCTTTGACTGTATACGACAGAAGAATGCTTCACATCTCTCCTGAATCTCTCATATTTGCCAAGTTCATTAGTTGGAATCGACATCTGAGTCGCTCTTCCAGTTTCATTGCTGAGGCTTGTAGAACGTGCTTTAGGTCTTGGAGTGGGTTTGCAGGAGGCCAGAAATCAGCTCGAGGATTATTCATGACAGTGACAGTGATCAAAGAACAAAAGCACACCATCCGCAGGTGCCACGGAAGTGTGCAGCCATGTACTACAGAGAATGCCACTTCCAGGCAGGACAATTTGGTGATTTCTTCACATTTATTTGTCGTTGTATTTTTTTGCATCCGTCGAGCCAACTATGGCAAACATGGTCTATTGCCAAACTATTGGTAATTCAGCACCAATTGCCCCTTGTCCTAGTGACTTTTGCATCTTTTTGCCTGCTGTTTCGCACCTTTCAAATGAAAAGAGATACCTTGGGGGAGGACACCAATATTGCCACCCCCACCCACACCACCACCACGACCACCACCACCGCCACCACTACCACCGCCACCACCTCGGCCCCCACTGGGCCTGGAGATGAGCCTAGCTGGCTAGCATGTATTTATTCTGCAGCTTTCCTAAGACTGAGCAGACTTTGTGCCCACGTCTAGGTTTGTTCGATCCTTGTGTCACTCCGTGTCACCTTTTGCATTGTTTGTAGCTGGTTGCTTGCTTTGCACCAGGGTCAAGTTTCCAGGCAGAATGGCTGCGTTCTATTGCCTCCATTGCTTGCTAGATCTCTCATTGGTCCTATTTCACATCATGACTTGAGTTTCTTGAGATTTGGAGGCACTGTGCCTGCATGACATGGCTCAAGGCCTCGTGGCGAGCCCAGATTTTTAGATAATCCTCAGTGAGCTTCAACAAGCTTGCTTAAATCAGAAGTGGCAGTGGGTCTCAGGTTCAAACCAAGCCTCTCCAAAGAGCGAGTGTCGCTTTCTTTGGCCTTTTGGGAGGCTTTCAAAAACATCCGATCAAATTCCATAGAATTCCTGCGTACAATGAGCTTCGTGATCTTTTGTGATTTGTCATGGTCCCTGGCAGTTTGATTTGCTGATTTGCGTCAGGAAAGCGATGCATAGCTGCTTTGTTCGAAGCTCTTGGGCTGCTTCTGAGAGATCTCACTGGGGATCGAGCCGGAGTGACTTGGAGAAACCTGTGATTTGAGCCACTTTGACTATGCGAGTCTTTTTTTGGCTGCTACATGTGTTTTCAACGCTCAGCGACTTCTTTCTTGGGAGTTGAGAAGTTGAAGAGACCAAAATGACTTCGCGATGGTCCAAGATGGTCCACCAATGGTCCACCAACGGTCCACCAATGATCCACCAATGGTCCACCAAGGATCAAGTGTTTCTGCTTCATGCTGGAACCATGATCCAACTGCTGGCTGCATCCCCGGAAACGACGGAGATCCAAACGTCTTTCTGCGCTGCTCTGCTGGCTCTGCTTTGCTGAGGTGGAGACCTTATTGGTTTACTTTACAGCTTTCCAGGCGACGTTGGAAGAGGCTGAGCTTGTGCTCTCGTTGCTTCCTCATGTTGTGCTGACCTCAGCTGATACCAAAGAATGACATGACATAATTTACATTCTAGATTACATTTTAGATTCTTTCATGAACACATCATTGCATTTGATTACATTTGATTGCATTTGACTGCATTTGATTGCATTTGATTGCATGCATCAGAGGCAGTGCCCATCATGAGACCCTCAAGAGTTTAGCACTCTTGGACTTATCTGAGCAAAGCGGAGGTTACGTCGCAGCATGCTCCCATTGGACAAGGATTCACGGTGTCTGATCTGGACCTTGTTTTGCGGGAGGAGCGCTGCACTGCCCACATTTCTATTTTCTCTATCAAATCAAAGCCGAGGAGCATAATGATGTCAGCATAAAGTCCGACTCTCACTGGTACTGCGACTTTTTTGGCGCTGGAGCTGTCATAAGCTGTCTCCAACTCCCTCATACAGATCTGCCAGCAACACGAGAAGGGTTTCGATATGTTTCGATCCAGAGCCCCAACAATTTGATGCTACACCCGAGAAGCAAGCCTAAGGCTTTGCCTGGTGCTGGTTTGCATGTGTCAGGCCGGCAGTAGTCATCTGCGTTCAAACATTTCGGTAACTGCTGACGTCAGCGACCAGGCTGAATCTAAGTTGGATCCTGCGAAGTTAAGGGATGGATCTCTCCCTTCCCAAGTGAAGCTTGAGGACCGCCGTGCTTCAAGAATTTCAGCAGAGTGCAAATGGACTGGGAGATCTGTCAAGTCAGAGCTGACAGGAGCTTTCTGCCCCGAGTGGAAACCTGCTTTCCGGGCCTTTTGGTCAAGACCTTAATTGGAATTTGTACGACGATAGATGCCATTGTCCTTTTGTTCAGTCTTTGAGCGAATAATGTTGGCAATTTGTTTGCCATGGTTTTCATGTGTTTTCAATGCTTTCACTTCCGGTATTATTCTTTTCTGTCGGCACGTTCGTTGCAGGCCAGAAATTAAAGGCAGGGAACTACTGGAACGAAGAAAGTCAGCTGGGTCCGGTCCTTAGGTGAAAAGCAATTGTTGGCATTGCGCTATTTACCTCATTATCCGATTGTCAGCAATTCACAAGTTAGGTCAATTCCTGTGCTTTGCAATAAGTGGCGTTTTGCTCGAAGATGCTGCAGCCTGAGTATTTTCTGGCATTGGTGATCTCTTCTTTCGCCATTCGTGAACTCAGGATCATGCACTTCGAGGAGGATATGTTCGGTGGCACATTTTCCATTTCATTCTGCATGAGGCCGGAGTTGGTGAAAGTTCGATTCCTTGCAAGTAGACGCCTGACATGCCGCAATGGCCCCTCTTGGACGAGGTACTCATGTCAGGTGTGGCCGTGCCAGATACATGTTCTGAGCACAGTTTCTGATTTTCAGATCAGCAGCTTGCACTAGGCCAGTAATAGTTCAACTTCCTCAACTTTCAACTAGTATTACTCAAGCAATATTACTCAAGCTAGTAGTTTCTAGTGCACTAATAGTGACTTTTCCTAAGCAAGATTTCTTTGCTTTTTGTTTTCTCAGCCACGGCAGCACTAGATATTTGGGACCGAGGCTCTGGCTCACTGGTTTTGCGCTGCTTGAGCGAACTTCTACACCGAGCTCTGCTTCCCGCTATGGCCCAAAGACAGATGCAGGAAGATAGAACTTGATAGAAATTGATAGAATGATTAGAAAGTAGATTCTAAATAGATTCTAAAGATAAAATCAGACCTATGGAGATACAGACACAAGTGAAGGATTTGTTGAGCCTCCGGCCATCCTGCCGACTTCCGAAAGGCTGGCAGGCCCCTAGCCCTGGAACTAGTGGGTGAGAGCTTATTGGCGTAAGAACTCTTTGGTGGAAAAACTTGCTCGCTGCAAAAACGATGGAAGACGTATCGATGTAACCTCGACTGAGAGCGACTGGAACATACTGGAACCGGTTCCAAAATGTTGCACCGTGAGCTCTGCGAGAAGCCGGAGGAAGGGAGGATGCGAGGAGGAAAGTTTTCAGCAGTAAAAAGTCATCGGAATAGAGTTTCTACATCTGTGCACGACAACGAGCACACTTCCATCAGAAAGGCTGGAAAGAGATTTTGATCAGAAGCAGAAATGAATAATGAATTATACAACCAAACTCTGGAGGAGAAAGATGGTTTCCAGTGGTGGGTTTTGGATCTAGGTCAGCCAGGCAAACCCGCAGTCCAAATTCAACAATCATATGAGCATATGACAAAATGATGTATGAAAGGATTTGCAACAGAATCCCCCCAAGGCGAGCAGGTCCGACTCAAAAGCGAGTCCCTATGATCATGTCATTTGGTTTAGACAGTTCTATCAATCACAGGATAGAATCCCAGTTTGGAAGAGGATTTGCTCGCCCGGTGGTGAATCTAAAGTAAATCCAGGTTGGTGAAATTTGGAGTCCAGACATACAGATTCCCTTTTGCAATATGTGCCGGCGAAAACACTTTCGGCTTAATTCTTTTGGCCATGCTTCTCACGAGAGCTCGAGGCTGCAACCGTTCTTTCGTTTGACGGTTTGAGGCACTCATGCGTGTCATGATTCTAAGGTTTTAATGAATGAGCGATCCCAGTGCCTTACACACGGCGTTTTGAAACAACCAGGAAGGATTTCCAATGCTAGTGATGAACCTGGATATCATTTGGTTTTTTGGTATCTGATAGAAAATGTTGACATGGAAGCTAATAGACCAGCAACACTTGCACCACTTTTCTCGTGCAAGACCTGCAGAATTTCTCTGTGAAGCGCGGGGGAATTATGCATGCGCGCGCACACACGCGAGCACCCACGCACACGCAGCCACTGCGACGTCCGGGGAATGGTAGACGCTCCACCAGATTGCGAAATCGAGCCTGAAAGGCGCTGAAAGGCGTAGGCAAACGAAGAATGCGATGGGGATTGCCTATGTACATAACCTAGATATGTTTACATCATATGGATTGATATTGTTCACACACCAATGTAAAGCTTATACGACTTATATATACATATAGTATATACCGTACACATGTACAACTGCATACCAATACAAATACACATGTCCATACATTCTTTTTCTGACTGGGGCTGCGCTCACGAGGTTAGTCAGCGGTGGACAGCGATCAAAAAACTTGAAGCGTTGGGCTTCCCGGTGCTTCCGATTTTCAGCGATGTCAGTGGCTTCGTTTCCACAGTTTGCCTTGGCATCCGGTGTTGCATCCCTCTTTGCGTTGTGAGGCAGGCAGTGTCCTTGCGCCTCTTGGCTGCGGACTCATTGCAGATCTCTGCCCTGCAAGTCTTGTAACTTGGCCGAAGCTGCCGTTGCAACGTGGCGGCGCCGGTTTCTTGTAACAGGAAGAGAAACAACACAGCTTTTCTGTCGTGCCACAGCCTGCATATCTTGGGCCAAAAAATCCCTTGGAATCGCTGTGTTGCTGAGGAATCGCTTATGCAGAGTGCATCCTCAAGCGTGTGAAACATTCCGTGAAATGATCCAATGCATGGATTCATTTCATTTGCTGGCATCCCAGATCATCCCAGATCGCCCCAGATCGTCTCAGCTGGTCTCAGTGTGAAGGAATTTCTTGAAGAGTGCAATGAGACACCAAGTGCAATGCTTTTCCTTAAGGTCGCTTCATCGTTCTTCTGAAGGATTCAATCCTTGGTCCTTGCCTTGGAGAATTGTCTGCGTGGCATTGACACCCCATGCTAGCGTGGGCACACTGCTAAGGTCCACTGTAGATGCTGGAGTTCGTGAAGACCTCAAAGGACATGTAGAAGATTGCTCATTGTTTCTTTGTAAAGGCAGTTGAAAGCCCAGAAGTTTCTAGTACACCCCATCCGTTCTGCAAAAGGCAGCAATGCGATTGGAAGCGGAGGGATGCAGGCACTGTCATTGCTTGGAAGTGGTTAGCAAGCCATTACCTGGTTCGATTGGTTCATTGGTTCACTTTGCAAGTTTGAAGGTGGGGCCTGGATCCATTACCGGTGCGCGCCATGTGCGGACCCTGGCTTTCTTGAGTGAATGTTCATTTCCCATTCCAACGCAAAACCTGAGGACAACACGATGCTCTATGCGGAGATTTTAGATTTTGTTGCAACCATTTGCTGCCGAGGGTATGAACCTTAATGCTTTTAGCCACCTAGTGTGCGAGTGCTCCAGACATGTTAGTGTAAAATGCAGGAATCAACCGCTGTACTTGTTTGCGAAACTGCTAAGTTGCATCAGGTATAGTATATGGAAGTGATCGTTTTTTCAGTATCTGCAGGTTTTTGTGTGTTGGGGTGCTTCGATTTGTTGATGCAGATACAGACAGCGATTTAGTTTGTTGGAACGGTGTGGCGAAACTATGTACCTGTATCACTCGTTTTTCTCCTTGGACTTGGCCTGGTTGCAACACTTCCTCTGACGGGTATTTGGTCATGCAACCATGGTCCCAGCATGTTTGTTTGCCCATGGCCCAGTGCCTGGTCCTTTGAAGGTCCTTTAGAATCCTTTCGTTTGATTCCTTTGCTGAGCGATTCTGGCGGAAGATTCTGAAGAGTTCCATGTCATGCCCTGTTCTTTTCTACCTGAGTGATTGTGGTTGATAACGACAAAACGGCTGGTCCACGTTGATTCTGACAATGGATGTATTTTGTTTGTCTGCAAGCTTGTCCTGACCAGCCGTCGGAGAATGTAGTCTCGTCTCATGATTACCGACATGCTTGGCAGATCGCTATATTTGTTGTTTGCCAATGTTTTGTTCTTGCTTTCTCGTTGCGGGTAGGTTCCAATTCTTTGTGCTACTTGTTGGTCGTTTGTCCCCCTGAACTAACCTTCACTTGGGCGATGTGGGGCTACGCAGTTCCTGGTTTGCCGCAAAGCTTTTGGAGGGCCGGGTTTGCATGGCTGCCAGCAGAAGGTTATTCACCAGACTGTACGTTTACAGAAATCCGAATATGCCAATAGTATCCAATAGTAGTATTAGGTGTTTTTCCCAAGGGAGTTACATCGTGCTTGCTTTTGCATCGGTTGGGAGAGCTCCCTGATTTGCTTCGCTGATTTTTTGATGTTTCTGATCAGTGATGGTGGTGGATTCCTTGACCAATTCCATGCTGTTCTCCTAGGTCTTTGCGCAACGCAAACTCTGTCAGCCTGAAACTTTTGTCCCTGACTCGGTTTGAGGCTTCACAAGACATTAGGCTACCAATTAGAGCACACAGATCTTTTTCGTTTCATGGTTCTTGGTGGGTGCTGTGTCTTGAGTAGGCTTGCCGGAAGCTGATGCTGCCGTCCAGGTCGCACAGCAACCAGTTGTTCAATTGGAGCTTTCTATTGGACACACTGATGCAGCAGGCTCCACGGCCCTTGGTTGAAATCAGCTGCGAATCAGTTGTTGACAAGTCGCACAGAGGCAAGAGCTCCTGCACAGCCCAGTGGTGGAACTTCGTCCTCAGACGCTGTGACAGTTGCGCTTTGTACCTGTGGCCTGCTTTAGTCAGCATGGATACCTACTCTCTCTCTCTCTCTTTCTACTCTCTCTCTCTCTATTCTCCCTCTCACTATCCTTTTTTTCTCTCTCTCTCTCATCTCTTCTCTCTTCTCTCTCTCTCCCTCTCCATCTCTTTCTCTACTCTCTCCCTCTCTCTAACCTCCCTCTCTCTCCTTATCCTCTCCTCCAATGGTGACATTTGATGTGCCAGGTCATTTGGTTTCTGGCGCCTGCGGCAGCCGACTGCTTGCATAGCACTCAAGTTCTCATCACTCCTTGGTGCATAGATCTGCATAGTACATCAAAGGCGATTTGCAAAGACGAAATAAGATTTGCATGGTTCATCTTTTCAATTCTTTTCTCGATTCTTTTCACATTTTCCTTTCTCAATTCTTTTCTCATTGTCTCCTGGGGCACGAGTCCAGGTTGTGCAGCCAACCATTCAACCTATTGCCCAAAGTCTTAACTCAGGCCTGGCCCAAGATGCGAACGAAATTGCAAAGGTTGATGCATTGCCCACGTGCTTGGTCCAGGCATGGCGTCTTCCATGGGTGACCCATATGGGCGTGCAGAGAACACCGCAAACATTTTGGCTGGAATCCTCAGGTATCCCAGGGCTCCAGTTGACATTTCTTGTCAACCGTGACTCTCAGAGTTTGCAAGTTGTCAAGTGATGTCACGTGACCTAGAGGGCTTTGCCAGGCCTAACTTCTCTAGGTCACCAAGGGTTGCAGGATGCAAATTGTGACAGAACTGCCAGCCGAATTTACTAAGCCATGTCTTGAGCATTGGGAGAAGAGTTCCCAGAAGGGTCGCACCTTGAGGTTGAGTTGCTTTTAAATCATCCAGAGCCTGCTGTAAAAGCAGCCTGTTTGGGTGCGTCAATGACTCAGCGCTCTCCTGGGAAATTGCTCGCAGATGGGTCTGGCTTCGCATTGAGGCTGGGAAATCTGGACTTACCGCCTCCACAGGCGTGTCCGGGGACGCTTTGAACCCATTGGCGCTTGGCAGATGCCGTGGCACCAAGGTCAGTCGAATGATCCTGTCCTCAGTTCTTCAAGCAGTGCCAAGCCTCGTGCCATTCCTTGAGCAGCCGAAGTCTTGTGTCCCTTGGACAAAACTAAGCACCTCATGGATGATGCATGAGACATATGTTCTTGTGACAAATAGTTTGTTTATCAAAGGTAGTTTTGATAAGAAAGTTCTCTGTTAGGAATGTTTACAATATCTCACAATACCACTATCTCACAATACACCTATCTCAGCCAGGGAAAGTTAAAGCGGTGGAAGTGAAAGTCAAGGAAAGTTAAAGCAATGGAAGTAAAAGTCATGGAACGTTAAAACAATGGAAGCCAAAGCAATGGAAGTTAACGCAATGGAAGTTAACGCAATGGAAGTTGAAGCAGTGGAAGTTAAAGCAATGGAAGTCAAAGCAATGGAAGTTAAAGTCAAGGAAAGTAAAGCAATGAAAATTAGAGCAATGGAAGTTAAAGCAATGGAAGTTAGAGCAATGGAAGTCAAAGTAATGGAAGTTAAAGCAATGGAAGTTAAAGCAATGGAAATAAAAGCAATGGAAATCAAAGCACTGGAAGTCAAATCAATGTAAATAAAAACATGGAAGTTAAAGCAATGGAAGTTAAAGCAATGGAAATAAAAGCAATGGAAATCAAAGCACTGGAAGTCAAATCAATGTAAATAAAAACATGGAAGTTAAAGCAATGGAAGTTAAAGCAATGGAAATAAAAGCAATGGAAATCAAAGCACTGGAAGTCAAATCAATGTAAATAAAAACATGGAAGTTAAAGCAATGGAAGTTAAAGCAATGGAAATAAAAGCAATGGAAATCAAAGCACTGGAAGTCAAATCAATGTAAATAAAAACATGGAAGTTAAAGCAATGGAAGTTAAAGCAATGAAAATAAAAGCAATGGAAATTAAAGCACTGGAAGTCAAAGCAATTTAAATTAAAACATGGAAGTTAAAGCAATGGAAGTTAAAGCAATGGAAGTTAGAGCAACAGAAATTAAAGCAATGGAAGTTAAAGTCAAGATAAATTGGTTGTCACTTTTTGAAGTTGTCAAGTTGAAAAATGGAGGAAGTCTCGCACGACAGCCTTGTGTCGTAGACAATCTGTGTGACTGTTGTCACTTTTTGAAACTGTCAAGTTTCAAAACGGAGGAAGTCTCGCACGAGACGATCTGTATGACTGTTGTAACTTTTTGAAGTTGACAAGTTCAATTTTGGAGGAAGTCTCGCACGAAAGCTTCGTTTCGAAGCCGATCTGTGCAAGCTGTCAACTTCATTTTTGGAGGAAGTCTCGCGCGACAGCTTCGTTTTTGAAGTTGTCAACGTCAAGTTTTGGAGGAAGTCTCGCGCGAAAGCTTTGTTTTTGAAGTTTTCGGTAGTAAGCCGGCTCGCGAAAGAATATGTTTTGGAATGAAAAGTGCGCTGCTCTGACGACGACAGTAAGCTTCGCGAAGCGGCAGGTCCAGGCTCCCTGTAACTACCGTCAACAATTGATGTTCGGGATTCGTTTTTGAAGGAAGTCTCGAGCGACAGCTTCGTGTTGGAGACGATCTGCGTGACTGTTGTAACTTGTTGTAATTGTCAAGTGAAAATTGGAGGAAGTCTTGCGCGACAGCCTCCTGTCGGAGACGATCCGTGTGATTGTTGTCGCTTTTTGAAGTTGTCAAAGTAAAAGATGGAGCAAGTCTCGCGCGAGAGCTTCGTGCCAGAGACGATCTGTGTGACTGTTGTCACTTTTGGAAATTGTCAATTTGAGTTTTGAAGGAAGTCTCGCTGTGGTATTTTTTGGCTTGGTACTTTTTGCCGTGGTACGTTTTGCTTTGGTGCGTTTTGCCGTGGTACGTTTTGCTCTGGTACATTTTGCTCTGGTGTGTTTTGCTCTGGTGAGTTTTGTCTCGGTACGTTTTGTCTTGGTCCATTTTGCTCTGGTACGTTTTGTCTTCGCGCGTTTTGCTCTGGTACGGCTTGTCTTGGCACGTTTTTGCCTTGGTAAGTTTTGCTCTGGTGCGTTTTGCCTTGGTACGGGTACGTTTTGTCTTGGTCCATTTTGCTCTGGTACGTTTTGTCTTGGTCCATTTTGCTCTGGTACGTTTTGTCTGGGTGCATTTTCGTTTTGGTAAGTTTTGCTCTGGTGCGTGTTGCTCTGGTGCGTTTTGCCTTGGTGCGTTTTGCCTTGGTGCGTTTTGTCTTGGTACGTTTTGTCTTGGTACGTTTTGCTCTGGTACGTTTTGTCTTGGTGAGTTTTGTCTTGGTGCGTTTTGTCTTGGTGCGTTTTGCTCTGGTACGTTTTGTCTTGGAACGTTTTGCCCTAGTGCTTATTGTATCGGTGCATTTTGCTTTGATTTTAGCACGTTGGCTGCTTTTGGCTGCTTCTGGCTGCTTCTGGCTGCTTTTGGGTGCTTCTGGCTGCTTCTCGCTGCTTTTGGCTGCTTCTGGCTGGTTTTAGCTGGTTGGCTGATTTTGGCTGCATATGGTTGCTTTTGGTTGCTTCTGGCTGCTTCTGGCTGTTCTTGGCTGCTTTTGATTGCTGGCCGTTTTTGATTGTTTGGGCTCCTTGTTTTGGCTGCTTCGGGCATACTTTTGATTGCTTTTTGCTGCTTGCTGGCACGTTTGGCTCTGGTGCGTTGTGTCTTGGTACGTTTTGCATTGGCAGGTATTGCCTTGGTACGTTTTGTTTTAGTACGTTTTGTTTAGTGCGTTTTGTCTTGGTACGCTTTGCTGTGTTACGTTTTGCTGTGGTAGTTTTGCTCTGGTAGTTTTGGTTTGGTACGTCTGTCCCTTTTGGTGTGGTACGTTGTTGTTTGGGTTTTGGTGTGGTACAATTTGTTTGAAATGTTTTTTTGTTTGGTACGTTTTGGCTCGGTACGGCTGGGTTTGGTACCCAGCAATGTTTGGTAGGTTTTTGTTCCCAGGCAGGAAGAAAATTCATCAGGCAAAGGAACAACAGACAAACAACATCGGACGAAAAACAACAGAGAAAAAACAAGTGACCAAAAACAAGTTTGTGTGAGCAAGTCAGCGCAACCCCAAAACCATTCAGAGGCACTTGCTGGCTTCGGAATTTATAGGCACCGGTTGTCTTTGGATTATAGTGATTTAACCCTGGAAACTTCCGCCTCCAGCTTGCCCGGACACTACTGGTATCAATGTCCTCAGCTTAAGCGATGGAAGAGCCCTAAGACCAGAATCGAGTCTGGCTGCAGGATGGCGCTGTGGCAATCGAACTGCTTGCTTGCGCCCTTAGACTTCTACAGGCACATTTGTGACTTGTTGACCACTGTCTCTGCGTTGCGAGTTACACATCCACACATGCGCTTTCTATCTGACCAAAGCAGCAGGCAGTGCCAATCAACAAAGGGCGCTATGGTTTGGACTTGCAGCCTTTCACCCATGTGGTGATTCATCAGGCTCGGCAAGCGTTAAGATGGTCATACATTTGTTGCGTCCAAAGAATAAACGTGCAACCCTTGTCGACTCCATCTCGACATCCAGTGAGACCATTCAGATGTACTTGCAATGTCAAAAATAGAGCATAACCTCTTGTGAGGGTCAGGGCAGCAATCTGAAAAATTTCCGTTTCTGTCAACCACTGAGAACCATGTGGGCTGTCATAGTTTCCCTCCTTTTCCGATTCCAAATTTGGAGCGCTGCAACAAGATGTAACCCCCAATTTCTTCCTGAAACTCAAGCTGAGCTCATGGCCACCACTTTGAAGATTTGGGAACATGCTGCAGTATATGTTTAGATATATATTTCGGCTCAAAGCGTAGTGGCTGCCATGTGCTATTCATGGCTATTCTGCAAAAGGTAACGGGAAAGGTTATGGGAAGAGAGGACCTTTGACACCGGTCCAATATGGCGATCAGGATCTGTGGCCAACTGTGATGAGTGGCCGGGATATCATTGGAGTGGCGACCGGTAGTGGCAAGACATTGGCATATGTTTTGCCTATCATCGAGCACTGCAAGTCGGAGTGTCGTGCTGCCCAAGGGGTTGAAGCGAGAAACGACTCAACTGGGCCCATGGGACTGATTTTGGCACCCACTGTTGAGCAGGCGAAGCAGATCAAAAGCACCTTTCAGAAGATCAGGAAAGCAGCCCGTTACCTGAAAATAGAGTGCACGGTCCCTGTGGTCCTCGGAGAGAAGCAGCCCCAAACCGGAACCTACGACATCCTGGTTGCTCCTTGTGGGGAACTGTTTGGATTTCTCAGCGACTATGATCACCATCATTTTCGCGGGGGAAACTAAACAGTACTTTTCGTTTCAGCTTTTTCAAGCGCACAACCTTTGGTTGTCGACGAAGCTGATATGCTGATCCTCAGAAATGAGAAACCTGACAAGCAACAGCACGCGACTGAAATTCTGAGTCAACTTAGACCAGACATACAATCTTTGGTTTTTACTGCAACCTGGGTTGACCGCTTGCCCGAAGCAATCCGAAGCATTTTCCCGCGTTCCTGGGACTGCCTGCGCATTGTTGTCGGCGGAAAGGAGCTGTCTGCCTGCAAAAACGTGCAGCAATTCTTCCTTCGTAGAAATAGTGGACACGCAGATCACCATAAACCATTGAGTCACCATCTCAATTGCTTTTGGCAGCACGATGTTCCCAGGAAGACAGTCCTCTTCACTCTTCAGATTCCTTGCGATTGCTGTCGCCGGTTTTGTTTCAGCAAAGGACCCTCATCGTCGAAAACTTTGCCAATCCTCTCAAGAAAGACCTGCTCATTTTGGGGACTACAGGTATGCTCGGACGTGGAATCGATTTCACTACGTGCATGTATGTACCTGCACGTAGTGAAATCGATTCCACGTCCGAGCATACCTGTAGTCACCAAAATAATGCTCACCGAATTGGATACACACGGTGCGCAGGGTGTGGACATGACACCGAAAACAGCTGCATACGGTTCGTACCTCAAGGGCGCGGGATTCCATGCCAGCCTTTTCCTGATTTGAATCTTTTGCGCCAAGAGATTGGTGCCATTGATGGACAGTGATGGACAGTGTGGAAAATGTGAGGCAAATGCCTTTCGTTTTTATAGTCGCTAAGAGTCCGTAGTCTTGAGCGATCGACTTGTGATGGTCTGGAACCACAGAACATGTGGACATCGAGATCAGCTGGCTGCGTGCCATGCCAAAAAGAAGTGTACAGACTTCACATTTGGCACAAGACACATACAGTATCTACTGGAATGTATGACATGATATCTTATGTATGATGACTGTATAATCTTTCTTTTAGTCACCTTCATACATACACGTGCACAAATGCGCACCAATAAAGCAACACCTTGGTGTGGTGCCAGCCGTGCCTGTGGTGGAAGGTGCTCTTAAAGACCTTGTCGGACCCCTCTGCGTTTAGCAGTGCTCGGTACTGGAGACTTTCAGTTTGATCCTTGATCCTTTCATAGGCGTGCTATCAGAAACTTTGGCAGAAACTTGCAAACTTTGGCAAAAACTTGCACTCATCACTCAGTGTCACTGCCGTCCCACAAAACCATTTCATCCTGATCTTTGTGATTAGTTCATCCTGATCCACTGATCCTTGTGTGACATCTTATTTCATCCCACAAATCCTGTGGAGCTCATAACTCAGGCCCTTTGCCTCCGCTGGTTGCGCTTGGTGCTGTACCTGACTTGGAACTGCACAGGTTTTCAGACCGACGTTCCCGGTATGTGAGAGCTCAATGTTATTTGGGTATGTGCCAAGCCATAGTCGTACCTCAAAAACGATCAGTTTATTCAAAAATCTTTTATAAATGGCCAGATCGGGGGTGAATGATTTTGGCCCATATCCACTCGAGAGATATCTAGAAGAAACGGTCGCGACCGTAGGCGAGGACCATTGCCACTGAGTGGCTCTTCAGCACTCAATGCATTGATCGTGAGGAGGGATCAATGCCCACATGGAGCTTTTGTTATAGAACACTTGCAGCTCAAGTGTTTGTTTTATTTTGTTTTGGAAGATTCAGCTCTTCGTTGTTTTGTAACCTGACAGGCCGTATAGTGATTGTGACGCCACCGCAGCCGAAGTGGCAGCGTCAGTTCCTCAGGGATTCTAATCTCGAGTTCTGCTGCTGCCTCGTTTGAAACATTATTCTCTGTTTGTCATGTTTAGAATGCAGCCTCTTTTCTCATCATGTTTTATCATGTCACTTTTGGCATTTTGACCACATGTGATGCCACTGTCACCTTGATCGCTGTGAGGCGATGTGCTGCAGGAAACGCAACAGCCTACGCCTTTCGGTCAGTTTTCTCAGAGGAATGTTCAAACGATGAAACGAAACTTTTCTCAGCTTTTTTCTTACCCTTTCTAAGGGCCTTTCTTTATCAGTCGATCTTCTTTCGCTCTGTCACAAACCACATGGAGGGGCAAGCCACAGTTGATTACAGTTGAATCAAGCGAGTTGGTGTCTTCCTGGGACCGGGGGTGCGAAGCATAGGCGGTTTGGTGGTGTCGGAGCTTTTTTTCCTCGGGGTACCTTGATGTTTGCAGGGCTTCTGGGGCTCAAATTTGTTGAGAAATTGTGCAGGAACTCTAAGGCTCAGTCTGTTTGAATTGTGCCCTCCAAGCTGTTCAACAGTCCTCACCATATCCTGCGCCTTTGGAACTGTTTTTGGACAATTTGTTTGGTCATTTTGAAACCCACTCGGCCGTGGCACATCTCAAGAAGGCCTTGGTAGCAAAGCCAAGACATTTTTTTCAAAGTCACCTCTGGACTCATCAAAGGTCTCTCAAAGGAGCTCTTGGATACAGCCTTGTGCTTCGGGAGTGCATCAGACCAGTTGCGTCTATCATGACAACCATCATCTCGCAGATGGGATCCAATTTAGGAGCGCTTCAAAGAGGTTTTGTTTAAAAGAGATCGCCCCTGAGGGTATGACAACCTCATCGCTAAACCAAACAATATCAGATCCTCCTGAAACGTTTGTATGTCAGCCAAAGATGCTGTGATTGTCTCCTCACATATCATACGCCCTCTGGTTCCTGGAAGGTGGCTGAGCTGAATTCCTGCTTTTAATCCGGATATCAGTATGAATGTTTTGGAAGATTCCAAGCCACTGGCATTTAGCTAAGGCATATTTTGGGTAATTGTGTGGAAAGGAAGTATTTGGCAAAATCCTAAAGGTCCGTAGCTAGGCTCCAATTCGGAGTGCATCAGATTGGTTTGATTCAGCAACATCTCAACGATGCATGTTCCAAAGCACCTGGCTTTCGTTTTTCGCTCATGGATTTCTTCCTTTTTTACCAAGAAGGAAGTGTGTGAGTTTTGCAGCTTTCAGGTGTCTCTTGAGTCTGGATTCTCCGGTGTTTGCACGAGTGTGGCTCTGGCATGCATTTTTCCTGGTTTTTGAGAGTCGCACTGATTTCTGGACACATCTTGCATTTTAGCTACTTGGACATCATTTTCTAGACTCTCTGGACTGCTCTTTCATGTCAGCAAAAGAGTAGCTGTCAAGCAGTGTAAGTGGAGGCTCAATCTCACACTCCTTCAAGGAAGAAGCATGGATGGGTCCGGTCGTTAGATTGAGAATTCTTGTACAAACTCCTATGAACATTTGCCTTTTAACTATTTTGCCAAGGCTAAACAGACGGAAAGGAGGAGCAGCCTATCCTTATATGGAGCAGTGCGCGGTCTACGGTTTGGATGTAGTACCAAACCAAGTGTAGAGGGCGCAGTAACGACAGAGCGAGCCCAGAGTCGTGTAG
>VSDK01004596.1:60683-71247 GCA_009767595.1 Symbiodinium kawagutii | reverse complement strand
TAGGAGAGTTCTCACTACATGTCATGAGTCATGCGTGTTTTAGGTCCGAATTCTGCTGCAACGCGATGTGGTTTTCTCTCGGCTTCATGCACAGCATGCTTCTGAGCGTGCTAGCAGTTGGGGCACAGCAAGCCTTCAGGACATTGTCATTTGTCATTTGTGCCACTGGCTTTGGATGGGCAAATCTGGCTTGTGGGGTTCGCAAAAGTCCCTGTCAGGATGGGCCAATTCAGCTCACGCACAAGTTGCTCTTGGCAGAGTTCGCCTTCACATATCCTCCTCCGGAACTGGGCGCAGGCCATGTCAAAGTACCCTGTCAAAGAAAAGGAGGGACGCTCTGCTTTGAAATGGCGGAAGGTCGTGGAAACCTGTACGCTGGCTTCAATCCGTTTTGGTCGCAAAGGCCAGGGATTGAGGTTTTGAACTTGCGACCGCTTTTGCACTTTCTATTCATGACACATCAGTTGTATCGGTTGCAATGGTTGATTTCAGGCCGCGTGTGGAGACAGAAGTCGTTGACGTTCTGCTCTCAGCTCATAGAGTCTCCTTGCTTTATCCGTGCTTCACGCGTGCATGCTTTGTTTCGTGTTTGCATAGTTTTGAGCAGCCCAGTCTAAACCCAACAATGAAGGGTGTGAGTCTAATAGTGATGTACGATGCTGTGCTGAGTGCAAGTATGCTAGACGTGCCATCCCTGCTACAGAGCTGCTACAGCTGAAAGGTCAGGTGTTTTTTTTGCCAATGCTTTCAGAAGCACTTGCAAGGATTGCCCCCTGCCACAAAATTTCAACCTGAACATCCAAGCACATTGTGGACCCGAAAGGGCAAATTTTTGCTTCTGAATGGCAATCACCTACCAATTTTCAATTCTACACTTCTGTCGGATGCTGGGATGTTTGTTATTTTGAGAGGGCAGAGAGGAGCAATGTCATGCTTGAAAGACTTGCAGGCACAACCGGGGCATCGTCACAATCCAAGCTACTTAGCGTTGCTCCTGGAATTTGTGGGGGCGCGTACGGGACCAAGCTTCACGTGAACTTGTGACTGTCACTCGAGCTGAACGCTCCAACGGTTGAATGAGGTTTGCACAATGGGATTGGCCGATTGGCGCTCTATGTGTTCATGCAGTGTGCTTTCCGAGAGCCGAAGAGGGTGTTGCGCCTTCTGCAACTCGAGTAGACTGCTTAGACCTTCCAGAAGCTGGTCACAATGAGTCACAGCCAGTCACAAAATTTGCAAAAGAAAGCCATGCATCCGTTGATTACGGAGATCTCCAAGTCATGTGAGGCCATGGAGGCTGCAAGCTGTCAGTACTGCCATACACGACAAGATTGTGCAGATCGGAACCCAGTGAACCCAGTGCAGCCGAGAGAGTTGAGGTCTGTTTTTTTTCTCCATAGTTTCTCCATGTTTCCATGATCAGTTTGCAGAATTTGTACACTTTTTAAGTTCACAACCTTGGTCGGGGCACCAAGGGTAGATGGAGGAGAGGCTGCGGAACAAGCAGTTGCAGCTGCAAAATCACAAGGTGCCTGAGAGAAGGACATCAGAAAGCACAGCAGCGAGAGAAAGACACACTTGAAGAATGGCTGACCATGAGGCCGCACCTGGGACAAACACAGCGAGGCAGACTTTGCTCTCGAGGCAAAAGAAGCATTGAGCACGACTGGGCACAGTGAAGACGTAAAGTTTTGAGTGTCCCACTTTGTCCATTTTTACTATTATTACTCATTAAACATGTCCCCTATTTTTTTTTGCTTCTTTGAAGAGTCGCCCCCCACCCCTCCTCAGCTCGCGCACTCTCTCTCTCTCTCGCACACTCTTTTGCCCAAAGTTTGTTGAGTGCTACTCTGCTACTTCGTTCTCGCTCGAGGCCGTGGAGATTGATGCTTCTCCTGACCCTTACCATCTCAATGTGGCTTCTTTTGAGACAGGGTTGCCAATCTGTCGATCCGTAAGCTTCCCAGCTCTTCGATGTGTCCAAATGCAGAGTATTGCAGAGCACAAGCTGAGGTTGACCTTCTGCAGCAGCTCGCAGAGGATTCAGTCGTTCAGGTGCAGCTGCAGCGGCTTTGCTGCCTGCGCAGCGCTGCCTATCGCTGACATTCTTCTTGTGCAGGCAGCTGATGTTGCAGTTTGGGCTCGTGGATCTTCAGCTGAAGGCAAGAGCTTTTGACCCACTTTCATCATCTTTCGTCCGATTCCTTTCATTTTTTGTTTCAACTAAGATTTTTTTTCTTGTTTCAAGCTGCACGCAGCACGAAGGCTTAGACTTTGTCGGACCCAGTCCACGACATCACCACCTTTTCTTTTGAACAGCTAAATGAGCCACACTTTCGACTCGGCAGGTTCTGACGCGGGGATTTCAGCTCTGCGTGGTTGTGCCTCATCGGATTCGGCAACCTTCAGAGCAGCTTACCTCAGAGGTCTGGTGTTTTTTTTCAGAGGAGTTTTCTGAACATTTTGCCTGTCCTTCAAATCCTTCAAATCCTTCATTTGATTTTCACACTCCTGTCGTTCGGATTCTGAGTTTCAGTTGAAGCCCTGCTGAATGGCTCTCGGCCGGTTCTGGTGCAATCGTGGCGGCTCTTAACAACGAGCACATGGTTCAACTGCCTTTCGCCGCGCTGACCACGGCCTCATCCTGAGACTGAAAAGCTGTAAATCTACGAAGTGGGAATCTCAAGTCAACGATCAAGACAATTGCTCAACGCTGTAAGCAGCACTGCAGAATTGTTTTGTGGTCTGATTCCAAACCTTGGCAGAGTTAAGGTGTCGGGCCGTTTGTTGACCCTTCGGTTATTCCTGCTATTGCTTGGAGGCGCGCTTTCTTCTTTCGATTTTTTTGTCATTCTTTTCCTTTTTGATTTTTTTGTTATTTATGAATTTTATGAATTCTGTTGCATGTCAAAACTGAAACACTGAATTTTGTGAGACTCCGAAAGCTCAGCTCAGCAGCTTGGTCAGCTTCTTCTGGGTGCAGTCCTCAAGTCCTCAAGGGGAAGATATAGAAGATGCTTAGGCTCAGATTTTAAGCAGAAATGATGCATCAATGTGTCACTAATTATCACTAGATTCTTATCATCTCACTTAACTCCAAGCTGTTTGTGAATGGGGCTTCGACTTCAGGCTTGAATCCCACGGCAAGGGCGATGACAGGCAGCGACCACAGATGGCCAGAGTTTTGCACACAAAGGAGTTGCCGAGAGGTTGGAAGTCGTCAAACAAGGGAGAGGAAAGGATAAGAGTTGCAACGCATTGATCGATTCTTTTGATTTTTGATTTAGAACTGAATATGCTACCGCTTCTTTGATTTCCGAGGAATGATTGATATGGATCCGGCCAGAAGTGGCAATCCAGCCCCATTGGATGCCCTAATGCTCCTGCCCACACCTCAATCGCAATGTCCTGCAGTGCTAGTCACTTTTGCCGCTTTCTCCATCCATGCGATTGCAAGCTTTTGGAGTTTCTTTCAGGTTGGAGAATCCTCCCAGTTTACCCGCTTGGATTGACAGTGGAGGTCCAAGGACAGCTGGCATTGTGTGCTTGGCAACATCAGAATAATGTCAATGTCCATGTAGTCCATCTGGTTGGCACGCTTGACTTATCGAGAGTAGACAGACTTTTTGTTGCATTTTGCTGCATTTTGCAGTGCGCTAGGCCCTCTGGCAGCAGAGCTTTGCAGCCGCACAACGCAACACAGCCCGAGGTTCAACAGGCCTTGCATTTCATCATGGCAGCTGGTCATCCAGTCATTGTCCTTTCGCATTTTTCGTCCTTGGGTTTTCATTCGGCTCTAAAATGCACGAATGAATTGTGCATGTAAACAATTAGGTACAGATTGGGCTCATAATTAGGCAATGGATTGTGCATGATTGTGCTATATTGTGCTCACATTAGGATACATATGTATCTGCTCATATTCTGCTCATTCCTTCGGATTGCAACCACAGGCAACGCAGAACCACACTGCCTACGAAGCTTCGCTGTCCATCGTCCTCAGCCTTCTGGTGCAGAAGTCGGTCGACGCAAAGTTGTCAAGAACTGTTTCGAGATACGCTATAGCTGCTTTTTTTGTACATGTACAATGTATGCATAGAATATGGTAATGTACCACTATGGCATTACATGATGTAAAATACTGCAACATATCAAGTATATATATATAAATAAGCACTATCCATCCATCCATCCATCCATCCATCCATCCATCCATCCATCCATCCATCCATGCATCTATCTATTTATCTATCTATCTATCTATCAATCAAGCAATCTATCTATCTATCTATCTATCTATCAATCAAACACGACAAAGACGCTACTTCTTGCATGGTTTGCAGAAAAGACACGGTCTCTCGCCAGCTTTCAAACTCAAATTTGGAGGCAACACCTGCATTGCGGGACGTAGTACTTCGCTACGTATGCCATGCATGGACATCGCGATACAAGGCTGGAAGAACGACAACAGAACTGTCCACTCCTGTGAAGTGCAGCTATGACATGTCACATCATGTGCTCTGTAGAGGTGTTGAAGAATCTCCTGGCTGTGCCGTGGCGGGGCAGCCTGGTGTCAGCTCTTCATGGATTGCAAATTTGCAGATGGACAGCTCAGTACTATGTCCCTGTGAGGTCGTCTTTGACAACAATCTTGCGCAGGATCTTGTTGTCCGAGGCCGCACTGATTCTGCAGGCAACGGACAAGACATGTGAACATGAGTGTTTTGAGCCTGTCCATCGGGTAATGGCTTCCTTCCAGAGAGTAGAGCTTCAACTAATAAAGGATTGGAGATGATCAAGATTCGAAAGCGTCTGCACATGTCTGCACACGCCATTCGCTATGAGGTATGTTCCTGGGAGATGCGATTGGTGTGGCCTGCGGGGCAACCACCTGTGGGACAGAACAAGGTTGTTGACCTGGCTTCACAGCAGCTGAGTCCTCAGAAGCTTTCAGACTCGAACCTTCTGAGACAACTTGCGACTGCAGCAACCCCGGAGTGGCATGTTGCAGGTCCCTGGACATGAAGATGAATGTCTCCGAGCATTTGCAGGCTTCTTGTCTTCTTTGCTTAGAGGGACTTCGTTCAACTTCGTTCTTCACTTTCTGACTTTCTCGTCTCAGGAGGTGGTCGCAGATTTGGTCTCATCAAAAGAAACGGGTAGATCAGCGCCGGATTCTCGCTACTTTGAACCACGGTTGCCACAACTTGCCACGTTGTGGGCACTGATGGGCGCTGAATCTTGGCTGAGGCACACGTCAACGCCATATTTGATCGGCACTGCTTTGCGGCTGGCTGACGCCTGCGACGTGATTGATGCAGTGGTTGGGTCTGCAGCATTACAGGTGGGGATTTCAGCGTCGGAACGTCCCCAGATCCATTTTTCAGCCCAGGGCTCACTGCTATTTGGAGATGCAATGCAGGAGATGTGAGAGCACCTCTCCTTTCATGTTTTCCATCTGTTGCTGTTGCTACTTGGAAGGAGCACCATCGAGCTTCCACATGCCAGTTCATGGCTCCAGACAAAGCTGGTGGCGGTCTGACAAGGAGTTTGGAATTGCAGGAGCCTCCACAGCAAAGGAAGCAGATCAGCACTATCACTGCTGTGTACTGGGGCTCTGTGCAGGACCCTTTTGTGCTGCTGCATTTGTCCGGATTGAGCTACCAACTGAGCGCAACAGAGTCAGAAGGCTCTGGGGTGGTCTGTTTTCGTTTTGTCTGACGATCCTTCGATGTTGCACAGCACAACTGCAAATTCACAGGCTTGCAAATCTGCAGGTAGACCATGGATTCTCCCAAGCTAGGTACATGTTTTTAAATTGTGTCGTCTCCTCGATTCTTCTTGATCCTATATGTAGGTGCGTAGTGAGTTTCTACAAATTCCATTTCTGGTCTACGCCAGTCTTCTCTGTGCTTGTCTACTTTTTCCATCTTTTTTCAATGCCAGGCTTCTGGGCTGAACCTGATCTGTCTGTATGTATAACTGGCCATTTCTTATTGTCACTTTACTGACAAACCACACCAGAAACAAGATCCACGACCACACCACTACATGAACAACAGCAGCAGCAATGCAGTCATATTCGTCAGCCAAAAGAAACAACTACCACCAAAACCTTCGCCATGAAACAAGCGGCAGCTTGGCCACAGCACGGGTACCGACGTTGACAAGAGCAACAAGCGAGAACATCATAAACAGCAACAGCAGCAGCAACAACAGCCCAGGCAACACTGATAACAACAACAACACCAGCAACAACAACAACAGCAGCAGCAACAACAACAGCAACAACACCAGCAACAACAGCAGCAACAACAACAGCAGCAGCAACAACAACAGCAGGGACCACCACTTCAATAAGAATAGGCTCAGCGGAACAAGAACAAGAACAGCAAAAGGAGGGACGGCAAGCTGGCAAGAGAATGAACAATAGCATTAGTCAAAATCATTCTGTTTCTTGAACTTTTTGTGTTTTGCACTATGTGTGGCATGTCACCTGTCTCAGTCTGCCCAACCAACTCGTGAACACAATCCGAATGAATTCTGTCTCTGTTTCAATAGCCGTCGTGAAAGGTCTTCTCCCCAAACTCCATTGAATTGGGCTAGAGAATCAAAGCTGTTGATCAGTTTGGAATCTCATGTTGGATCAATTCACCGATGATTTGATGAGGCGACCGGTCGACGAGATTTACAGAGGATTTGATTCAGCTTGGATCTCGAAATGAATATGCGAGGTCCTCAGTTGCAATGAGAAAGAGCATCGAACATTTCGCGTGCAATCGGTGTGTGCAACCCATTCCAAAGTCTCTCAGCGAAATGTCTTCAGGCATGCATTGCCTTCTACACGGAACAAGCTTGTAGCGGATCCCAGAAATGAAGAAGGCACATGAAGCATGGAATCAATGTATCGGTGCGCAGAACGACCCTCTGAGGCAAATCCCTAGCTGTCTTTGCTTCAGCCGCCCTCTGCCATTTGGTGCGACATCGTCAGCATCGGACATTTCCTTCGCATTTCCTTCGCATTTCCTTCGCATTTCCTTCGCATTTCCTTCGCATTTCCTTCGCTGTTGAACCTTTGAAATTCTTTGAACCTCCATGTGGTCCTCTTGCTTGGACCATTTTGCAGGTTGGGAGGCCTCCTGCTTTGAGCACTTCTGCAAGCGACTCCAGATCTCAGGTATGGCAGAAGCACAGAAGCAGTGTGCATTTTTTCAGACCTGTTGCACCAACTTTCCACGTCTTCGGTGAAAGTCCTTGTAATCACATGTTGACAACATCAGCTCAAACACTTCAACGGGGAGAGAGCAATCCTGGATGCAATTGCTTCATTTTATTTGATTTGTCTCTTAGCTTTTCTATGCATCTTATTCTCCTGTGCTTGTCTTCTACGCTTCTCTTAGCTTTTCTATTCTTGCCTTATTTTTCTCATCTTTCTTGATTGCTTTGCGTCAGGCTGCCCGTGCTCACCTGGAAGCACTCCTTCCTGCAATGGCCGCTGAAGAATCTGGAGCAGAAGCGCCCCGTCGATTGGAGCTCTTGTCAGGCATCGAGGACGAAGGTTTTGATATGTTTTGATCTCTTTTTTGGATGCTAAGTTTTAAGTTAGTTACATTTTGTACATTTTGTCATTATTTTTTTACACATTTCATATTTCATACTGATGTTCTGCCAGGTCTGGCCACAGCCTTTCTTGCCACTATGTTAGAGCGTTCGGAGGCAGACCATGGTGGACTAGAGATGTGCCAAAGATAGAAGATGAGTCTCGAAGGATCAAAACGAATCAAAGTTTGGCATCAAGAATCGTTTGCTTCCAACTAGTTCCTGGATTTTCCTGGGTTCTTAAGTCCAAGGAGGTGAACGTAGGCCTCAGCCTTGTCCAGGCTCCTCCGCTGGCCTTTGTGAGAAGCGTCTATGGCTTGCTGGCCCGAGCTTTGATTCGGCCGTTGTCGAGAGAATCACGCAAGAACTTGGAGGAGGCGCCCGAGAAGATTCCCCGCATGGCAATGTCTCAGGTTTGTAAATAGAGGAGCTGGGAAAAGTAGCTGTAGAGTGGCTAGGTACATGTGTATGCGCCCAGACACTGGGTTTGAGTGGATGTGACTGGATGTTATTGACTAGTTGAGTTTCTGACAAGTGCCTGGTGAAAGCCTATGGGAGCAAATCCCAGTTTACAGGCGCTGCTGCTGCTCTTACAACGCATGTTGCCTGATCCTGCCACTAGCCAAGTTCGATGCGGGGCGGGCCAGTGCTTTACAGTAGTAAACTGACGCATATGTCAGAAACAGGCTTGATGCTTTGGGGATAACTATTCCTACCAGTTCCCGTTTGAATCCTTTTTGTATGAGTTTTCTTTGGTCGCCGTTACAGTCCGTAGTCGATTGTTTGAATTGTTTGGAACAAACTGAATAACAGCAGGAAGGCAAACACCAAGGAGGGTTGAAAAGACCAAGCCGCAGACACGGCTCACGAAGGACTTAAAGACACCACTCACCCAGACCACAGAGGTGTTTTTTATTTGTGTTTTTTCCCAATGCAAAGCGATTGCGGCGGAGAAAACCAGTCAGAAGTCTTTTTCTGGCTTTGTTGGGCGATTCAGGGGATACTGTATTTCTAAACGATTTTGAATGTGACTCATGGCTCATTTTTCGCATTTTGTCTGGTTGATTGGAACCCTTTTTGTTGATAACATTTGTTCGGCGCTTTTGGGAGCCAGTTGTAGTGTTCATATTATGACGATGTTGCCACATGTTAGCATCAACGTTTTTGAACAATTTAAGTGTCATATCCAACCTTACTTTACACTGGAAATCAGTGATGTGCTCATCAAAAGTCCATATATGCAACTGGCCCTCGCAGATATGAACATGATCGATCTCCCCCTAAAATCCTAAATTTGGGAAGTGCTTTAACTGGAAATCATCGAATGAAATCTCCAAAGAACAAATATCTCTATGAGCCATCCCCATTGATCACTTCCCAACAGTCAAAGCTGTTGGCCTCTTGTGACTGCAATGCTCAGCTGGCGGATTAGGAGGAGGTCAGTCCGGCCAGCAAGCTCTCCAGGTTTAAGCCAGTTCGCAGGGAGACCAAACACACAGCCTAAAAAAAGGGCTCCAAAAAGGTCTGGGGAAGGTTATGAAGGGTGCCATGTCGGAAGCATGCTCAACATGTTGCCATGTCTGAGGCGTTTGAAGCAGCTCAAGGCATACAACCATCCCTGGAGGTGGAGGACTCTATGGAAAGGGTCGGAAGTGTATCGGTGTTGCATGACAGATCTTGATCTGGTGCTTTTCCAGGACCTGAGGGAACTCGGTGAGCTGTTGACATCTTTGATGGCTGCCGCTGTTGCGGAGGTTCGCTGTGTTCCACGTGTGCTTTTGTGAAGAGTTACAGTTGTTACAGTTACATACAGTCACCTTCACTGTCCTCTCAGGTGGAGATGTTTGAAGAGAGACAAGGAGTTGCTTTGCCGTTGATGTGCGCACTCCTCACCCGAGTGCCTGCAAAGCAAAGGTTCCAGGTCTTCAAAGGAAGGCTGTGGCAACAGCTCACAGAACTGATTGATCGAGATCGACAAAATCGAGATCGTTTTGGAGATCGAGAGCGCGATCGAGTGACTTTCCAAAGTGCAGCTCTGGCTGCAATTTTGTGCCAGGCGCCTGAATCAGCAAGCGCTTTCTTCGAAGCTGCGGGTTTCTCCGCCATCCTGCGTCCGGAGATGCTGAGCTGTCGAATGAGATTGGCTCCTTCGGGATTGCACGCATTGGATACAACGCACCCTGCATCCCTGGTAGCAGTTTTGCAAGTGCTGGTCTCAATGGTAGGTGTCCTTCCAACGCACTCGTTAGTTCTACACAGCACGCTACAGTGGCTTGAGAAACATTTGCAGCCTTTACTGGATGTTCTGCAATGGGTCACCCGCTTGCCTATGACGTTGTCTGCTGAGCCAAGACGAGCGGGACACCTTTCGACTCTTTCATCGATGGTTTCATCCTTGGCAGCAAGAAGCGGGGGCACTGCGGGCCGCTGTGGTCCAGATGCCATGCTGGTGCATTGCCAGTCTCAATCAATGCCATGCGACGCTTCTGTGGATGGCCTCGCTGTTTACCTCAGCAGGCAGAGCCTCAGCGGTGTCAGTGAGGAGGGAGGAGTTGCTTTGTGTTATCGATGCGTCTCTTTGTTTATCGAGTTATGGGCATTGCTAACTTCTGCGGTTGGAAGAAGAACCAGTGGCGGTTCAGTTGGATCTGGATCTGGATCTTCCACGATGGCTCCTGACATCTGCAAATTTCAACAGCTCGAGGCAGTGATCCATCCAGCTCTACCTGGGCTGGCGGTGCAAGTGGTCAGTGCAGGTCCAGATCAAAATGAGATGTCGGACACCGGCACAACGCTGCTGGAGAGCATGTTGCCCTCTGAGTCCACCAAGTTGAAGATTTGTTCCAACGTTCTTCACGTTTGGAGACATGACGGCATAACCCGACACATCAAGATGATGGCGTACAAAGGGCCGCAGCCGCAACAGGGCTTTCTGCAAAGCTTTCAGACCTTCCAGATGCCAGGA
>VSDK01004596.1:43959-60673 GCA_009767595.1 Symbiodinium kawagutii | reverse complement strand
ATGCCGTCAGTTCCATCTGGACAGAACTCAGATAGAGCGCGTGCAAATGTCTTGAAGGATGTTGTTTCAGAAGCTAATATGCGTGCTGGTGTTCTTTGTGCGATCTTTGTGCACGCTTCTTCTAGCTTGCTCAATCTAAGACTCTCAGACTCTCCCTCTAAGGAAGGAGTGAGCATCGACGGAAGGGGGAGTCATCAGTGTATCCACTTTGTTGGAGCAGCGATGACTTTCCGGCACTTGCTGTACATCGTCGAGACTTCGCTTCATTTGCTTTGCCTTCACTTGACACTGTTGACCGCCGCAGCTGATTTGGAAGGCAGTGGAACAGGAAGACACGCTCCCTCATTGTCAGCGGGAATACCTCGACTGGCTGTGGTGGGGCAATATCTTCGCCTGCTCATTGAGTTTGCGGCAGCGTCAGGTGGCTCAGTGGCGCTAGCAGACGATCGATGTCGAGCCGGAAGCATCTCCAACCTCTTGCCGCTTTCCTTCGCAGCCAATGTAGCGTTGACAGTCACAGCCTCAATCCTGGCAGTTGTCATTTGACCGGCGCTGCCGGCTCCTTCAACGTGGCACACACATACAAGATGTAGCAGGTCAAAATGTGAAGGATGTTTGTGAACGATAGTGACCTGCCTCAGTGGCTTCATTATGCTTCATTGATAGGTTTGAAACAGCTTTCTATCCCTAGAACTCCTTATGCACAAGAAATGTTTAGAAGGAACCTGTGACACGAAAACGCTCATGGCTCGAATCTCTCAGCACTTCGCCTCGAGGCCGAAAAGCTGGTTGCCCAGTTGCAGCTGCAGCAAGGCGGCCTATAAAAACGCCGTGGTCGCTGTGTCTTTCGTTGGTTCCAAGTGGTTCCAAGTTGCAATGAACTGGAGCAAGGCATCACTTGACTTCTGTCCATTGACTTCTGTCAGTGACTTCAAGAAGCTGCAACATGCAGGCTGAGGAGATCTGTGCATATCTGTGCTCTTTTTGGCTCCAGCCACATTATTTTGGAAAACAGAAGCAAGAAGATGTTTCCACGTCTTATGAGAGGAACAAATTGATGGCATGCGACTCTTTCATGAAGACTCAAGTGAATCCATTCCACTACGACAGTTGGCCTTCAGCCAGATCTTGCAGATTCAAATGATCGGCAAACAAGTCTACGGATAGTCGTTTCATTCCAGCTTTGCGATGGCTTGGGCAGCTGAAGACATTTAGGCTTGCAGGGTGCTGCATTTTGCATCAAGGATTCAGCAATCAACTTTGCATCCTCGTGTAACATTTCCGGTGATGGTGATGAGAATCTGTGACCTGCAAAGGGAATAGATATGAATAGATTTGAATAGATATGAATAGATATTGAATAGATGTATGAAAAGACATGACTAGATATGAACAGATACGAACAGATGTCAATGCACTGAAGATTTCTGGTGCCAAAAAGCGCTGCGCAGGCATGGCGGTAGAGGCGGCTGCCAGGTGCTGTGACAGGAATGAACTGGCGACGTGTCGACTTTTTGTTCTCTATGTAGGAGTGTTCGCATACTTGCCCTATCCATGTGTCCCTACTTGGGGTTTGCTTCCTTCAATTCGAAAGGCCGGGAATTCAAAAAGAGTCGAGCAAGTGCCCTGACAGGTCTATGCAGCCAGGATCCTTACCTGTGCCGAACATGGAGGCTTTTCTTTGATGTTCAAGCATGAGTCACCCGCGTCCTGTCAAGGGCAGTACACATGACGAAGTGCTTCTAAAGTCAACAGTTTTTTTATTTTGTTTTGTTTTTTGTCACTTTCACAGGCAAGGCAGGCATCGCCGATGGATGCATCTGATCAAGGTGCCTGTTCACAGTCTTGAGGAGGGACTTGTAGCTTGAAACAAAGAGTTGGGATCTCTTGGCAAATTTTGTCAAGAGCTCATGCAATTCGCCCGCCTCCCATTCCGGTCTCAAGTTGCAAGGGACATGTAAAAAAGGTCTGTACTATATAGCTAGTGAAACCTTTCACGGCTGCCCTAAGCCCTTTTCGTCTCATTCGCAAAGCCCTGGGCCCTGGAAGATCCCACTGATGATGAGATTACTATTTGGTGCTGCATGTGCGAGGTCATTTCCCTGCCCACAAAGTGGCCCTGTACGAGTTGCTCTTGCGGCAGCTGCAGGCCGCTTTTACACCTTGTCATGACATGACTTAGACCGACACGTCCTGCTACTGTATCATGGGTGTCAGAGACCTTCAGGTTGTTGACAGAAATCATGCTCAGACAACCGACAGGTTCAAACATTTTCCATTCGAAATTGGATTTTCTTCACACTCAGAGTATTACCCTGGGCATACTTTGGTCGGACGCTTCATCTTGGGATATCTTTTCAGACTTATGCGAGATTCATCATGGGATTCCGCAAATGGTGTCCTCACGCAATGCACAAAATGAAACTTGGACCATGATTCCCCTACTTTTACACTTGAAAGACGTGACGCTTTTTGCTTCAGAATGAGTTTGGCACAATTTCGTGTCACTGAGCTATGGTTGTACCAAGGGAACCAAAGCAGGAATACCATTCATCGCTTGTCCAATATCCTAAGCTTATGACCTTTATATCTACATTATCTCCTTGCCAGCTATTTAGCAACTTTGGCACGACTTGATGAATGGGACACCATTTAGTGGCATTGATGTGTTGCAGCACGGCGCATTTTTTTGTTCTGCAAGGACGATGGCTTTGAGGCAGAGGCTCATCAGCTGGTGCAGGGCAAGCAGTAATTGAAAAAGTGCTCTGAACCCGTTGGAATGAGAATAATACAATTCGAAATAAGGCATGCAATTAGTTGAAAATGAATGATGAGCACTCCAGAACTGAGTTGAAGATCTTGAGCGCCACTGTGAAATTGCATAAAGCTTCTGCAACTTGATGCAGCAAAGAAAGCACTTTGGCACATTTTAAGTCAGGTTCAAGCTTTGACAGCTCAGCTGCACCTCCATGCCAACAACAAAGTTGAGAAGGCAAGAGCCTGAGCAGGTTCCAGCCAAGTTGAGCATGTTGCTCTGCAGGTACTTTTTGAGATGTCACAGTCGCGCATATGTTACATGGAAGACGGGGCACAGTGGTGGAGTGGCCTCTGGAGCTGTTGGGTCGCTGAGCAGCTCCCCGCTGTCCGATTTTGCCATCTTCGCTTCAAGCTTTTGCTTGACAGGATGCTTTGTTGGATATCTACACCAAAAGCTGGCCCTCAGAGAAACAGAAGGGACGGAAAGGGCCTACCAGCTTGTCAGGGGTGATGCTTTCCCTATTTGGAAGCACAGTAAGTAAGGGAAAGGCCTTTTGGATTCCCTGAGAGTCAGCGATTTTGGAACTTTTGAAAGGTCTCAAGTGGGCTTTCGGTGATGAGCCACAGCCCGAATGGCAACCTCTCCACTGTGCACCTGTGCCCAAAGTGGGCAGAACATCACAGTGATGCTATGGGCGGTTTGACACAAGACAAATAGATGACATTGGGCTAAAGCATGGACTAAGCTAGACGAAAGGCTAAAGGAAGGGTGAAATGAATGGCTCAAGGTGAAACATCCAGTCACGCGAGTCACGTGCACAAAAGAGTGACAAAAGGTTTGTCCGTGAGATTCTGAGATCAACTAGAGGTTCTTGCTGGTTGAGGAGGTTGAGGAGGTTGAGGAGGTTGAGGAGGTTGAGGTGGGACCCAGGAGGGAGTGGGTCCTCCCTGTGGATGTCCAGGTACCACCTCTTGGACCACAGGAAAAAGTGCTGGACCTGGAGGGTGTTGCAATTCAATCAGGTGCAGCGCATCCCAAATGCTCACTGTGAAGCTATGTGAAGCTCCAGGTCTCACAGGTCTCACAACTCTGCCAGGGGACGCATCTCAAACTCCAGACCCCGCAAAGAAGCCTCCGGAAGTCAGGCACAGAAAGACCTGCACCATGGCACACCTCTCAGATTTGACAAAGCCAGAACGATGACACTTTTCTGGTGCAGGTTATTGTACACAGCAGCGCATAAGTCGCATTGCCGCTCCGTGGCCTTTTCTACGGATGGAAGATTCTGCTCGGGGCTCAAAATGCGTGGCATGGTGCAACGATTCTTGAGGAGTGCTGTTTTGGCGAGGTGCGACGGGATGCACAGATGGAAGCATCAAGATCCTGGACACGGTCTCCTTCCCAGCTTTGAGTTCCATCATTTGTCTTACTTCAACTTGTAGAAGTCAACAGTCAATTACTGTAGTCAATCTTTGTTTCCGCATGCGCTTGCTTCTAATGCTGATTCTTTGTCATTTTCGCTTTTGTGTTGCTTTGGCGCATGGGTCCCTCTCTTAGAACCTGTCAGATCCTGTCATATTCCGAGGCCAAGATGCGAGTATGTGCTGCCAGCACAGAGGGACCTGTTGGTCGTATGCGTGTGACTGAGGAGGTGCACTGGGCAGGGGATAGGAGCAACTTGGCACTGGAATCCAGGGCTGTTGAGATCATCGAATCACATTGGACCCGGGGTGCCGCTGCGCGCGTTGCGCAGAGTACGCTTTAGAGCCCTCTGGAGCCAGGGTTCTGGTGCCAACCATGCAGGGTGCTTGCCTTGAGGCCAGGTCTTGAGGGTGCTGCTCAGGGAATAGTGCTGGTGCCATGGGGTGCTGCGGTCATGGAGAGAGACGCTTGCTCAAAAATCATGCGCTTACTGGCAGAGGATGGTCAAAATAAAGGCGCTGCAAACAGTTGGCCAGTGTAGGAGACAGGGAACAAAGGGGATGCGAAAGAGAGAAAGAGAGAGAGAGAGAGAGAGAGGAAGAGAGACTTGTGAGTCGTAGACTCTGTTGATGCAGATTTTTGTCTTCTTTGGCTTTGAAGCTGGCCAGGAACTGATGAAGCCAATTGTGCGCGTCCTCCAGGAGTGAGTAGAGTCTCACTACAATTCTTCATACATGTTTTGCTTGGGAGGACCTCAAGTGAGTCCAATTTAAACACGAGAAATTTCAAGAAATCTATGTGCAAATGTGGGCCCACTTGGTTGCCCCTGCAGTCGGTGCTCCTCAGGACCACGTTCAAGGCGTCACATGCCTCGCCTTTCATCCGACAAATCCCACGCTGTTTTCGGGTTCTTCGGACAAGGTTGGCAGCTTTGGAAGCTTTGGAAGCTTTGAAAAGTCAAGCAACAAGCGACAAAATGCAACCACAAGCAACACCAAGCAACACCAAGCTATCAAACACGATGAACTCAACACGTATCCAGATCCAGTTGGATTGTGAAAGTCTCAGCCAAAGTGTGCAGCTTTGAGGCCGTGAAGATCTTCGACCTCACCAGACCACCAGGCCACAAAAAGGCGGGTCATCGAGGGATCTGCAGCCGCAGCCCTGCCGGACGGACTCGACGGACTCGACTCTTATCGATATCAGAAGCAGCAGCTTTTGATCCAAAAGAACGATAAGACAAGGATAAGACTCTGATAAGATCTGAGTTCAGGAAATTCTTGTTCGTAGATTTGATTTTGTAGGACGCTCTGGGTACTGCATGTCTGGTTGCAAACGATACTGTCGCAAGTGAGGCTTTCTCCGTACTGCAAGATGTATATGCTGTGAAAAGCATCTGCGTGGTTCTTAGCTTTATGAGGTCGCTAGGGGTTCCATGCATAGCATTGCAAGCAGAGCAGCAATCTTGCTGAGTGGAATCACTCCGCAGCGGATCATTCTTGATTTCCACGGAGTGAGCCCATTGAATCTGCCAACGGAATCCTCCAATCTTTGTACAGATTCAGAAATGGATTGATGAGGAATGAATTCAGAAATGGACAAAGTCAAGTTGGAAATCCACCGAGAATTTGAGTCCATATTTGACTATCCCGAAGGGGTCAAGAGTCTGCTCGCATGGCAATCTTCAGGCATCCATCCTTGCGGTGATTTCCTCTTTGTTGGTACAACCCACCAGGTGAGTGCTGAAAGATTGATGAAGGGTATGCAAACATGAATGACTTTTTTGTGATTTGCGAATCTTCATGAAGGGCTTTACCAACATGACTTGTCAGGCCCTGCGGATGTATGATCTACAGACCTTGAGTTGCTTCACAACCTCGCACCAAGACCAGCACCATGCAGCAGGAGTGGGCAACTTCCAGCTCACGACAGAATCAAGCGATTAGCCGCTCGAAACTCTCCTTTTGGAATGAATTTCCTTGCAGGAATCAATGACCTGCGATGCACGAGTGACGGAAAAATTCTGGCAAGTTCTTCAGCAGACGCCTCCTGAGACGCTTCCTTTTTCGAGTTGCAAACCTCTACAAATTTTTGCAGACGCAAACTTTTACAGAATTCCTGAGTTTTTCTCTTGTGAGTATTGCAGCATTGTCACTGCAAAAGACTGCGCTCTAAGCAGCGCTCAGGATGGATCCATCAAGCTTTGGGATGCGGTCAGCAACAGCGTGGTGAATACTTTCCAGCAGGCCTCAAAAGGAATACTGTGACCTCTTTGTACACGATATTTCGATTTGAATTTCAAAAAATCAAATCAATGCATAGAGGTAGCGAGGTTACTATAGGTTACTTGTTTGGAGAGAGGCCCACAGTGGGTCTTCTGTCACCTCAGTGCGATGGAGCCAGGGCCTCTCAATTTAGTGATGTGAAGGGATATTTCCTTCACGAAGCTTGGAGCCATGGGGAGCCATAAGGAGCCACGAGAAAGGAGAAGCCACATGCTCTCTCTGTAAAATCGTTAGCCCATGATTTCTTCCCGTGTTGCTCTGAGTTTCTGTCACCAAGGTCGGAGCCTGCGCTATTTGCTTTCTTCAGGCAATGATGGAAGGCCACTTCCTCGCAGTGCTACGATCTAATTTTGATATATTTTGATCTGCTCATGATCCTCATGAATTCTCTCACATTCTTACAAATTCTCATGAATTTTCCTGTCTTCTGTCTTCAGTTGCTGTCAGGCATCGACTATGGGATGTGAGAATGGGCAAGGAGGCCATGGCCTTCCACTATCTCCACTCTGTATTCTTCCGCTTCCTTCCATTCGGATCCATTTGTTTTCCATACTTGAAGGAATTCGAAACTTGGCAAATTCGATCTTTGGATTCACTGTTGCAGCCAGGTTTTTTGCATGGGCTTTGGGCCAAGATCTGCTGACTTCAGCACGGCCACTTTCGTCAATGGTGAAAGGCCCCTCAAAGCCTTACAGAAGTGGCCTATCAGACCTATCAAATCTTATATATAATTGGTGTTTTACAAGCACTAAGTTGGTTCCTGTCGACACCAAAGTGCTTTGAGTTGGCAGACTATTCTCCACGGCCTGGGAGACGCGTGACTGGAGCAGGTACATTGCTGCGGCCAACAGCAATGTGAGACTCAGCGATGTGAGTCTGTTTGACTCTACCACAGGCGCTTAGCTGGTCAATGCTGCTCTCATCGGGTTTTCCTTGATTGCACAAATGTTATTTTTGAATCACTTGTTTGCGCAGTTATGTCTGGTTTCTCGATAATCATAAGCTATCATGGCACCATTTGAGCATCGTTGGAACGCGACTTTGTCAGCTGTGGCAACCAGTGGCAACCAGGTTCACCTGTGTTCATGAAAATGGGGATGCACAGCGTTCCGATCTATGCCCTGGAGACTTCGCCGGTCGACAGGAGAACTCAGCACAGCAAGACGTGGTTTTTAGGACTGGCTTGACACATGGCCTCGTCAGGACGCTCATAACTGGTTGCGATGATGAGAAAGCCCGATACTTCAGTATCGAGGTGCCGTATGGTGCCGCGCTGTTAGCTTGTCCGTGCAGAAGTAAGTTCTGTCATTTTTTAGAATGTGAGAGTCACATTCCAAACAAGTGAAAGTATATATGAGAGTCGCGCAAAAGGTCCTTCTAAGGCGTTTGCCTTTCGATGGCTTTTTAGGTCATGAATCTACGGTTCGCGAAAGTTGTTTTTTCGAATTCGCGAAATATTTCTTCTTGCACAAGTTTTTGCAAAACATAATTGTGTAAAGTACTCTAAGAGCAAACATCGTTTAGTCCGAGTCCAAACTTTTGCGTGGTACAGGTTCTCTTTTGGGAAGATAAATCCAAGGCAATGCAAGCCCTGCATTCCCAACGTTTCCAAACATTTCGCGCAAATTTGGCGAAAGTTTTCTGAAGGACGAGGGGAAAGCAAAGATAGCAAAACGCACCCTGCTGTAAAGCAAAACTGTTCGGGGAGATCCTGAGATGGACAGATCAGACGTGTGAAGAAAGGTGAGCAAAGGCAGAGCCATTGCTAATTTGTAGTCTCATTCCCAAGGTAACACAGTGACTCATGGCTCACATACTTCAAGCATGCATAAGCAGACATGGTCTAACCCGCAAAATTTAAACATGGAGATTGCGAAAGATTCGCGAAAGATTCTTTCTGGCGAAGATGGCCATTCCCAGACCAGGGAATTTTGACCCACACCCGTTTGTATACATTGATAAAGATATATTCGCATGCCCCTAGAAATAGAGACTTTATCAAAACACAACACATTATACACGTACATATTGCGTGTGGCTAACTGAATGCAAGCAAAAGCAAACGCCTGAGCTGAAGTTGCTCATGCCTCAGCACGTGGAGGAACGGGCTTCCCACGATTTGTTGATACCACACACAGGGGGGTCCCCCCAAGGTGGCGCCAGCGCAGTCTTGGTATCGGATGGTGGCTCGATTCCCCCTGAAACCGTTAGATTGGGCATGTTCACAAAAAGGAAGTCCGTAGGAGGTCCTTCACTGTACTGCCACAGCCTTTCATCATCGTCCCTGTTTTTCTTTTTCTCCTTTTCTTGCGCAATATATCTTTTAATATTGGTCTTCACAGCGAAAACCACATGAGAGGAGCATGTGATAGGGAAACATGGCCTAGGAGCAAATTTTACAGAACACAAAAACAAGGGTTGTTGGTACCTGCCACTGCAACAGGTCTACCATTCCAGATATTGGAAGCTTGGCTTTTCCCAGCCGCAAATTCTTGCACCGCGCAGGATAAGTGATAGACGGAGCTTTGCGGTGTTATAGCTGCGCGAGAGAAAACCACGAGCATGGGAGGCTTTCTGTCCGGAGTTGCCCCAGGATTTGTTTTCGCACAAACGTGTCACGTTGTTTGGCAACGGCTTCTTGCTTGGCCATGATTTGACTGCATCACTGTGCAAGGCTCCAAAGTAAGCCAGCTTAGTTTGAAAGATGAAGCAACTCATCAGTGCTGACAAAAACTCTTCAGCACGGGTATCTGAGCTATACTATGCTATACTATGCTATACTGATATTATATACAGACGGTCCACGATTTCATGTCACAGGTCTTTGTAGCATACACTATATTTAAACTCAATGCCGAACAGTATCATTTGGTCACAAGAAAGAAGCAAGCGAACATCCATAAAATTTCTAAACATCAATTCCGTCCCCTGATCAAGTGGTGTATCAACAACTCACCGCGCAAGGGAGTCGACGAAATAATTCTAGTCGAATTCGCAATCATTGCTGCAATGCTCGTCAACTGCAGCTGACCTTGCTCTTCAAATCTCTTCATTCAATTTCTATATTTTCTTCCTGCTTAGCCCTGGATCGTCATGCCTGACGAGACTCAAAAGCTTCTTGAGCAATTGCAGGCCCAATTTGCAGCACAGGGTCAGCAACTGGACAATGAAAGCTTATCTACCCTTGTTCGGCAGCTTCAGGACAGGGACCAGCATGACTGGTGCGAAGCTGCTGGACAGTCCGAACCTTTGACAACACGGCTGAAGAATCTCCTGAAGGACTATCCAGCTGATGTTGGTCTCTTTAAAGAAATGGTGCAAAATGCTGATGATGCCGGTGCTTCTCGTGTGCACTTTATTTGGGACAACCGCAGACTGGGAAGAGGGAGTCTCCTTTCTTCGGAAATGGCCGCGTGGCAAACGAATTGTTTGTGGGCGTACAATGATGCGCTTTTCACAGAACAAGATTTCGAGGCAATTTGCAGACTCGGAGTTGGGGGCAAGAGGAGCAGTTCTGAACGTATTGGACGCTTCGGTCTTGGCTTCAACTCAGTCTATAACCTCACGGACCTTCCCAGCATTCTTAGTGATTCTATGATCCTGTTTCTTGATCCACATGTTTCTCATTTGCGGAAGATGGGTGCATCCACGCAGAAGCCTGGAATCAAGCTTCGCTTTCTCAAAGTCAATGTTTTGGACCGTTTTCGAGATCAATTTGCGCCCTACCACAAACTGTTGGGCTGTGACCTGGAATCTTGGCAGCATCCATAGCTTTTATGGGTTGATTCTGTTTGATTGTTCCTTGGGCTAGATAGTCTGCATTGATTGCTTCACTGGAGTTAGTAGAGTCTCAGTAGAGTGCAGTCTTTGAAGTCTTTGTTTGAGTTTTCCCTTTTGATACCGTCACATTGTAGATTCTCAGTCAATACGACATGTTTCTCTGCCTATCCCTGTCAGGAATCATCGAGTCCCTTCAACGGGACACTGATTCGAATTCCCTTTCGGACGAAGGAGTCAGCAGCAAAAAGCGAGATTAGTAAAATCGTGGTTTCTGACGAAATGGTTGCGGCATTGTCACAACAATTCCGAGCTGAAGCCTTCCAATGGCTTCTTTTCCTACAGAACGTACAAGAGATTTCGATGTCGCGTTTGGTTGCGGATGAATCCGAACCCGTTCTTCAAACAATTTTTTCTGTGTCTTTGGCGCGAGCTGGACTAACCAAGAGCAGTCGAACTGTACGGCCGAGCATTGTCACCTGTGAGAGTTCTGGACGTGGAACTGCCGTCTCAACTCAACTGGAGGTCTTGTGCAACGATGAGAAGCAGACATTGAGGAAATATCATTTATTTACTGACACTCAGCACGGCTTTCGATCAAGGGTTTGCTTGGCAGTGCCGCTTATGCAAGAGCAAGATGCCGGCGGGGATGTTTGGTGTCATGATGAGGAAGGGCGAGTTTTTTGCTTTCTTCCTGTCCCTCGGAATGTCGACTTGGGACTCCGATTACATGTTCACGCACCTTTGAATATGGCGCAGGACCGGCGGAGTGTGTTGCTGGACAACCGGATAGGTGAATCTGAACAAGAACTTGTGCAGCACAACTTTTATTTGCTCGATGATCTGATTCCGTCCGATTCTCAGTTTGTAGGTAGAAGTCAATGGAAGTCATAAGGTATCTGATTTTCATATCAAACAGAATGACCTCAAATTAGATGTGTGCAGGCTTTCATCGATATCGCTTCTATTTGTACCATGTAGTTTCGAATCTGGAATGCATCACTGCAAATATGTACCATCATATCAATAGATACACATGGAATGCAATCTAGTTTTAATTTCATCATGTTTTTTTCTATTGTGCACGGATTTGATTCCAATTTGATTCTGATCGTTCCATGGAGCTTTTGCGCTTTTTGGATTGTCTCGTTAGAATCCAACGTTTTGGTACACGGCACGGAATGCCAGTTGGAACTGAAGCAACCCCCATATGCAGCAGAAGAAAAATGGAATTGGAACTCAGGGTATAAAATAATCACCTTTGGACTTGATCAGTCGTGTTACCGCGAAAAGTCTTTCACCAGCCAGCGTGCACTCAGGGTTCGCAGTGTTTGGCTTCTACCCATTCATAACTCCAACTGGTGGCCGGATTGTAAAGCCTGTTCTAAGCAGCTGTCGAAGTTCTAAATAGAAAAAGTGATCTGCCGCCTGTGAATTTGTACATGTCAATTTTCTCTTCCCCATTGACTTTGTGTCAGAAAATCCCAGTAATGGCAATGTTTCCCTGATGCTGGTGATTTGCAAAGAAACATATGCAGCATGCATTCTGTAGTGAACATTTTGAGATAAAGCTTTGAAGTATGTTCCCTAAAGCTGATGGTGGGCTTGCTAAGACCTGGGGATTTACACTTTTCTGAACAGGCCGAAAAGTGACCGAAGAGTGTTCAATGCCCTGTGCCATTGTGATTTGAAAGAAATGTCATCAAAACCATGCTGATGACTCATAGTTCGCAGTGGTTTCAAATCCGGGAGAGCCCTCTTCTGAATGCATTGTGTGCTTGGGATGTGGATGTTTTGACGTATTTATCCTTATTTTGCTTGGTAGTGGATGCACAGTTACATGGAAGTGACATGACTTTTGCCCAACTGATGTGACTTAAACCCATCACGAGAGTGCACTCACCACGTTTTGTTTGGGTTGCGTTTGCAGTTGAGGTCGGCGCTTATGGCATGCCTTCAAGACTTGGCGGTCAAGCGGAATCAAATGCCTCCCGCACATTTCTTTTCCCTCTTTCCAAGTCTGGGCAAGGGGAGTCTTGCACCATCAGAGAGAATTGCCAAGACGTTTTATGCCAAACTTCTTGGGGGTTCAACAGCTTGTCCATTGCCCATTGCTTCACCTGCTTCAATGCGGAAGCGAAGCAGATCTGAAGCTCCTCCAGCATATTGGGTAAAGGTTCACGAAGCTATATTTGTCCCTTCGGGATCAGCGGCATTGGCAGAACAAGTTACGCAGGCACTGCTAGACTCTGTTGTGGAGTGCTTGCTTCGTTGTGGATTGCCACTTGTGGATGCTCCCCCGAGTGTTTTAGATTCTTTGATGCGGGCTGGCCAAAGCAAAGGAGAGGGTCAGAGTGACCACCGAAAAGCAAGTCTTTCTATCTTGACCCCCTCCTGGCTTAGACAACGCTTGCGTTCAGAAGGTGGCATGAAATCCCATGCAATCAACCAATCACCAGCAGCAAATATCTTTGCCCAGCTCAGCCCATTGGATGTTGCGGACCTCCTTGAGTTTGCAGTGAGTGATGGCAACATGGCTGACCTCAGTGGCGTTCCACTTCTGATGTGTGAAGATGAGGCAGTGGTCCAGCCATTTGTTGCATTTTCTCAGTCTGCGCAGCAGCTGCAGCCTGTTTTCTTCCCTCAGAATCCGTTGGAACGGCGGCTCTTTCCCAACAAAGACGGGAAGAAACTGATGCTGGCATCCAAGTTCGAAACCCGGCCGGTGCTCTGGTCAAGGTTCAAGAAGTTGGCGGAGCAAGCGCAGGTGGCAGAGGACAAAGAGCCTAAAGAGCCTCGGGAATCCAGAGCTGGACCTGCTTTTCAATGCAAGTTCGTAACCTTTCCGTTGCTTGTAAAAGCCTTGCAAATGCTGCTACCCAGAACCTGGAACAACCCGGTGCCACGCGTTTCGACCAGTGACTACTCTGAGTGGATTGAAGACTGGCTGCAGGCTATGTGGAAATGGCTTGGTGACAAGGATGTGAACCTCTTTCTGCTGGTCCATTGGCCTTTAATCCCCAGCATATCTGATGCAGGAATTGACTTGGTTCGAATTCCGGAAGCCAACAAGCTTGTGTTGTTCTCTGGCCGGCCTGCTCAAAAAGCAGTTCCACTTCCACCACCATCTGCGTATCCACATCCGCCACCACCACCACCACCCCCTTCATCACCAGGAACAGTGGCCAACAACCCGCCAAAGGTCTCAGCCAGCGCAGTCAGTACAGCTGGTAAAGTTCAGAGAATGGATAAACTTCTGAATGTCCAGAAACTACTGGAAGCGCACCTTCACTGCAAACCAATTTTTGAGCCAGATTGGCTTTTGCAACATGAAAAACAGCTTCGGACTTGTGTGCATACATTCTCTGCTGAGGGTCTTTTGAAGACCATGCACTTTGCCGCGAAGCTGATTTCCTCTTGTCAAAAGAGTCCGATTTCACCATCGCAAGCACTCCACATGTCGCTCTCCAAAGCACTGAGTCCGCATGATGTTGGAGCCTTGTTATCACTCGCTGCCACAGTTCAAAAGGAGGGCTGTACTTGTGAAATCGACTCAGCAAGCTGGAAGAGCCAGTGTGAGGTCCTACGTGGTTTGCCTTTCCTGTGCAGATTCAACAAGCCTCAGCAGCATGTTTCTCTGGGAGGGACAGGTGAGATCGAGGAGTTTCGGACTTTGCCAGAGACATGTCCACAGGTTCTCGCGGCACTCCGTGCAGCTCAAGTTGATTTGCCCACCGTGGAAGTTCCAGGGGAAGTGCTTGAAACCTTGACATCTGAGACCTGGGCTGTGTCATCGTTGCTTCGTGACCATCTTGGCCTCCCAAGATGTCAGTGGCCTGATCTTCTTCTCAAACACATCTTTCCATGGGTTCAGAAAACATCCTCTGGCGATTTGCGTCAAAGCTTGATGAGGGCTGTCATTTACCACTGGCGTGACATGGACCTCACGGGTCATTCTGCATGTCTGGAAGCTTTGCAACAGATCGCTTTTATCAGCACCGTGGGCGGTGGTATGTTGTCCGCTGCGGAAGCCTTAGACCCTTCGATTGAAAAACTTCCTGCCCTCTACGGTCCTGGTGAAGGTCCTTTTCCAGATCTGCGCTGGCAATCAGCAGAGTGTCGTGCAGTTTTGCGTTTTCGAAGTCACCTGAACTACCAGGAACTCAACGAAAGGTTGGGTTTTTTGCATCATGTGGAAGTGCAACGCCGGGAGAATTCAAGTGCAGCTGAGCAGGAAAATCGAATTCCAGCGGACGTCCTCAAAGTGTCGAATGCCTTGCTTCGGTATGTCTGCGAAGTAGTCAGCCCGCTGATGGGTGATTCGTTCCAAACTGCTTCTAAGGAAGAGAAGCAAGATGTCGATTCCAGAAGTCTATGGGGAATGCTGAGCTTGACATCTGGAATCCCTGGCATGATGGAAAGATCAAAGACGTCCAAGGCTTCAAGCCTTTCCGAAGAAGAGTTGATGTCCATCCAATCAAAGCTTCGAAGATGCTTTTGGTTGCCACCCTTGAGTGCTGCGAGTGGATGGCCTACAGAAGCTCCATGGAAGGGCTCTCTGTGTGGCCTTTGCTCAGCAGAAGAGGCCGTGACATGCCGTGACACATGTGACACTGGCATGACCTGAAACTTGACAACATCACATTCGCGCAGGTAGACACACTTAGTGCAGAAAGCAATCAAAGAGAAACGGCCTACTTCCTGAATGCTTCGTCAGGTCAGACTGGTGTCAGAAGAGTTCTTGGTCGGCATGGTACGAAACTTAATTTGTCGACGTAAAAGGCCTCAGGCTTAGCTGTTGAGCCCAGATCTTTGAGTTTCGTCCGCCAGAGACTACCAGTACTTGAAGAACTACTTGAAGATCTCTTGAAGTTACTTCATTAAGGGAGTGAAGACATGTGAAGACATGTGAAGACATGTAAGGACATGTGAAGACCCCAGCCAGAGCTTCGCAAGGTTAGGCCTTTGATCGGTCTATCGCAGAGCGCAGGAGCTCGTAACAACTTTCATGACTTAATGTGTTTTCACGTTTTTTCATGTGGCTCAATGTCACGACAGTGTCTGATTGCAGGAAATGCCCTTCGCCTTCCACAGCATTTTTTGGCCTGTCTCCCAGCAATTTTGGTTTGTCGAGCGACGACTGTTGCTTTATTTCAGGATGTTTGGGACGTGCTGAGGACAGCATTGGCTTGCAAGACAAACCGCAGGAAGATCTACTGAAGGAGCAGCTTCTCAAGATGGAGGACTGTGTAATCTGTGTCTTTAGAACTTCGTGAATCTTTGTCATGTGTTCCATTGTGTTGCTGTGCGTGTCCGATTTAGACAAGCGTGTTCGCTTAGCAAGGAATGGACTTTGAGCCTTCCAGCTGCAAAACGTGAGGTGGGTGACCTAGACAAAGGCCTTGGGTATCACAACCAAAATATTGCTCGACTTGTTTGTGCCTCCAAATTTGCCTCCACCCAACTGATTCCCGAATTCTCCATGGCAAGTGACCATGCTGTTTTGGACACGTGGAGGACGTAGACCAAGCCACTTGCCAAGGTCTATGCTTCGTGGATCACTCGCTGCCTATATGACCATCTATATCCTGTGCTAGTGCACTCTGCTTCCATTGAGGACCGGACGTTTACAACGGTGCATGATCTGTGAAGAACGACTTCAACCATATTCACATACTTTCACATATTCTTTGCTTACATTCTCTTCACATTATCCCTACATTCTCTTTAAGATTCTAAGATCCTCTTTAAGATCCTCTTTAAGATCCTCTTTGAGATCCTCTTTGAGATCCTCTTTGAGATTCACTTCGGTTCACTTCTTCAAGTCTTCTTCTCTGCCTCTCCCAGGAGTTTGTCAGTGACAAGTCGAAGCGCCTGTGGGTGGGGTCCCCAACTGGGTCCCCATCCATGGGTCCCCAGGGGTCCCCAGCACTACATTGCTGCTGTGGGAGCTGCGCCTGCGCCCAGGTGTCGCAAGGCGGATTCTTGCCGCTGTCAAGGCTGTCTCGGCAAAGCATCGAATTCCCTCCTTACTTGGTCAAAGCAGCGTGCTCAGCTTGAGAAGGTACTTAGGAAGATACTTAGGAAGAGACTTAGGAAGATACTTAGGAAGATACTTAGGAAGATATAGGAACCCGAAACATCTTGAAACCAGCAGTTGCTGGCACTTCTTGCTGTTGGGCTCAGCTTCTGCTTGGCATGTCCCTAGAACTCAGGTACTTTGGTACTTTTGCTTTGCTCAAACATGTTGTTTTTACAGTGGAAGCTAGTGAAGTTGCAACGCTTTCAACTAGTCTTATGTTGGAAGGGGTGTGACTTTGATTGATTTGCGCCTTGTCTTGTGAGCTTCTCGTCTCCTCCACTGGTGAAACATCGGGTTCTTGTTTTTGGGGTGAGATAGCTCCTTCTTTCCTCCTTTCCTCCTCCGCCTCCTTCCTCCTCCGCCTCCTTCCTCCTCCGCCTCCCTCCCTCC